>VWYH01006950.1:0-14505 GCA_013399365.1 Pampusana beccarii
TAATGAAACTAAACTTAATTCAGCCCATCTATGGAGAGTCATAGGATCATTTAGGTTAGAAGAGACCCTCAAAATCATCAGATCCAACCATAACCTAACAACAAACCATGTCCCTAAGAACCAAGTCTACACATCTTCTAAACACCTCCAGGGATGGTGACTCAACCACTTCCCTGGGCACCCTACTCCAGTACTTTACAACCCTTTCTATTAAGAAATATTTCTTAATATCCAATCTGAACCTTCCCTGGCACAATTTCAGGTCATTTCCTCTCATCCTATCACTTAGTAATTTGGAGAAGAGACTGACACCCTCCATGCTACAACCTCCTTTCATTGCCCTTCTCTGAATTCTCTACAGCACCCCAGTGTCTTTCTTGTAGCGATGGGCCCAAAACTGAACACAGTATTCAAGGTGGGGCCTCACCAGTGCTGAGTATAGTGGCACAATCACTTCTGTAGTCCTACTGGCCACACTATTCCTGATACAAGCCAGGATGCTGTTGGCCTTTTTGGACACCTGGGCACACTGCTGGCTCATGTTCAGCTGGCTGTCAATCAAAACCACAGAATCATTTTCTGCCAGGCAGCTTTCCAGCCACTCTTCTCCAAGCCTGTAGCACTGCCTGAGGTTGTTGTGACCTGAGTGCAGGACCCAGCACTTGGCCTTGTTACACTTCATACGACTGGCCTCAGCCCATTCATCCAGCTAGTCCAGATCCCTCTGTATGGCCTTCCTACCCTCCAGCAGATGAGCACTGCCACCCAACTTGGCATCATCTGCAAACTTACTGAGCATGCACTCAATCCCCTTGTCCTGATCATTGATAAAGATATTACCTTAGAATCATAAAATAGTTTGAGTTGGAAGTGACCTTCAAAGGTCAATTAGTCTAACTCCCCTGAGCAGGGACATCTTCAACTAGATCAGGTTGCTCAGAGCCCTGTCCAGCCTGGCATTGGATGTTTCCAAGGATGGGGCATCTACCACCTCTCTTGGCAATCTTCCAGTGTTCTATCAGCTTCACTGTAAAAAAATTTCTTCCTCACGTCTAGCCTGAATCTCCCCTTCTTTAGTTTGAAACCATTGTCCCTTGTCCTATCATAACAGGGCCTGCTAAAATGTCTGTACCTGTCCTTCTTATAGGCCCCTTTTAAGTCCTGAAAGGCCACAAATAAGGTCTCCCCAGAGCCTTCCCTTCTCCAGGCTGAACAACCCCAACTCTCTCAGCCTCTCTTCATAAGAAAGCTGTTCCATCCCTCTGATCATCTTGATGGCCCTCTTCTGGACTCTCTCCAACAGGCCCATGTCTTTCCTGTACTAAGGGCACCAAAGCTGGACACAGTACTCCAGGTGGCATCTCAACAGAGCAGAGTAGAAGGGCAGAACAACCTCCCTCAACCTGCTGGCCACACTCCTTTTGATGCAGCCTAAGATACAATTGGCCTTCTGGGCTGCAAGTGCACATTGCTGGCTCACATCCAATCTTTCATCCACCGGTATCCCCAAGTCCTTCCCCACAGGTCTGCTCTCAATCCCTTCAGCCCCGGCCTGTAATGATATCAGTGGTTTCCCCAACCCAGGTGCAGGACCTTGCACTTGGCCTTTTTGAACCTCATGAGGCTGACATGGGCTCACTTCTTGAGTTTGTCCAGGTCCCTCTGGATGGCATCCCGTCCCTCAGGAATGTCAACAGCACCACTCAGCTTGGTCATCCACAAACTTGATGAGGGTGTACTCGATCCCAATATCTGTGTCATTGAAGAAGATATCAAACAGTACCGGTCCCAGTACAGACCCCTGAGGGACACCATGTTACTGGTGTCCATCCAGACATTGTGCCATTGACCACTACTCTCTGAGTGTCACCATCCAGCCAGTTCCTCATCCACTCAACAGTCCACCTATCAAATCCATACCCCTCCACAATTTATAGAGAAGCATGTTGTGGGGGTCCATGTCAAAAGCTTTACAGAAGTCCAGAAGATGACGTCTGCAGCCCTTCCTTTGTCCACGGGTGTAGTTATTCCATCATAGAAGGCCACTACATTGGTAAGGGAGGACTTGCCCTTGGTGAAGCCATGCCACCTCTCAAATCACATCCCTGTCCTCCATGTGCCTCAGCATAGCTTCTAAGAGGATCTGTTCCATGGTCTCCCAAGGCACAGATGTGAGACTGACAGGTCAGTAGTTCCTGCAGTCTTCCTTCCTACCCTTTTTAAAAATGGGGGTGACGTTTCCCTTTTTCAAGTCACCATAAACTTCACCTGACTGCCATGACTTCCCAAATATCACTGAGCATGGCTTGGCAACTACATCAGCCAATTCCTTCAGAGCTCTGGGATGCATCTCATCAGGTCCCATAGGCTTGTGTATGTTCAGGTTCATTAAGTGGTCACCAACGAGATCCTCACAGTGGGAGGCAATTTGCTCCCTCAGTTCCTGTCTTGCAGTTCATCCATTTGCAAAGTGGGGAAAGAGAGCTTACCAGTGAAGACCAAGGCAAAGAATTTCTTGAGTACTTCAGCCTTCACCTTGTTCACTGTTACCAGTTTACAAGTCTTGCTCATCAGGAGGGTACACTTCCTTTGACCTTCCTTTTCTGGTTGACATACCTGTATAAGCCCTTCTTGTTATTCTTTGCATCCCTTGCCAAGTTCACCTCCAGCTTCATCTTGGTCTTCCTGACCCTATCTCTGCACAACCAGGTAGTGTCCTTATACTCTTCCCAGGATACCTGGCCCTGCTTCCCCAGTCTGTGCATTTCTTTCTTGCCCTTTAGTTTAGCCAGCAGGTCTCAACACAGTCATGCTGACCTCTTGCCCTCCTTACCCTACTTCTTACACCTGGAGTGTAAGAACAGAACCAGACCCAATACTGAGCCCTCAGCAACACCACTCCTGACCAGCTGCAAACTGGATTTGACTCCATTCACCACAACTCTTTGGGTCCAGCTGTCCAGCCAGTTCTTCACCCAGTGAACAGTACACCCCATCCAGGCCATGAGCTACCAGCTTCTCCAGGAGAATGCTGTGGGAAACAGCATCAAGGGCTTTATTGAAGTCTAAGTACACAACATCCACAACCACATCCCTCATTCACTAAGCGGGTCACCTTGTCATTGAAGAAGATCAGGTTGGTCAAGCAGGACCTGCCCTTCATAAACCCATGCTGACTGTGCCTGATCATATAGTTCTCTTGTGTGTACCGTGTCATGGCAATCAGGATAATATGTTTCATGACCTTCCCCAGCACCAAGTCAGACTGACAGGCCTGTAATTCCCCAGATCCTCCTTCCAGCCCTTCTTGTAGAGGTGCGTCACGTGTGCCAACTTCCAGTCAACTAGGACCTCCTTCCTCGATTCCTTTGCCCATCAGGATTGCCTCCCAAGGGACTCTGCTAACCAGCTTCCTAAAGAGGTCAAAGTCTGCCCTTCAGAAGTCCAAGGCAAGAGTTTTGCTGACCACCCTCTTCTCCAAGAACAGAAAACTCGATCATTTCATGATTGCTATGCCCAAGGCAACCACCAAGCAACAGGTTACCCATGAGTCCTTCCCTATTCACAAACAACAGGTCTAGTGAGGCACCTTCCCTAGTAGGCTGACTGGCCAGCTATGTCAGGAAGTTGTCTTCCACACACTCCAGGAGCCTCCTAGACTGTTTCTTCTCTGCTGTGTTTTATTTCCAGCAGACATCTGGTAAGTTGAAATCCCCCATGAGAACAAGGGCTAGCAACCATGAGACTCCTCCTAGCTGCCTGCAGAATATTTCATCTGCCTCTTCATCCTAGTTGGGTGGCCTGTAACAGACTCCCACCATGATACCTGCCTTGTTTGCCTTCCTCTTAAACGTCCCTCTTACCCATGAATACTCAAACCTATCGTCACCCTCACCAATCTCTAAACAATCAAAACACTCCCTGACACACAGGGCTACCCCATCTCCTCTCCTTCCTTGCCTATCCCTTCTGAAGAGTTGATGGCCATCCAATGCAGCACTCAAGTTGTGCGAGTCATCCCACTGTGTTACCATGAGGGCAGCTACATCATATTTTTTCTGCTGCACAACAGCTTCCAGCTCCTCCTGTTTGTTGCCCATGCTGTGTGCATTTGTATAGATGCACTTCAGCTGGGATATTGATCCCCCCACCTTTTCGCAGTGAGAATCCTTAATTCCTTTGTGATCATTCTCAGACACTTCCACGGTTTCCAACGGATCTATAACCCTCGTGTCTCTGTTACTGCACAGCTCTCCATTCCCTGCCTCCGCTGAGATGGCATAACGAAGGGCCTTGCTAGTACTCTATCCCTCAAACATTGGCATGCTGCCCTTGGGTTTGTCTCTGCTGCACTTGCTTTTCTCCCTTTCCCCCTTCAAATTTAGTTTAAAGCTCTTTCAATGAGCCCTGCTAACTCCTGCTGAAGGATTCTTTTCCCCTTTTGAGGCAGGTGCATCCCATTTGTCTCCACCAGTCTAGGTGTCATGTAAACTGACCCATGATCAAGAAACAGCAAATTCTGCCTGTGACATCAGTCCCACAGCCAGGTATTGATCTGCTGGATCTTCCTGTATTTAGCAGGTGAGTTTGACTAGATGATCTCCAGAGGTCCTTTCCAAAACCAACCATTCTGTGATTCTGTACCCTGCAATAGCGGGGACAGATGAGAACACTTCTTTTACTCCTGATCCCTTAGCAGCCATCCCAAGGCCCTTAAGTCCCTCTCAATTGTCTTCGGATTTCCCTTTTCAGTCTCATCATTCCCTGCCTGAAAAATTAGTAGAGGGTAATAATCTGAGGGCCTCAGATTTATGTGAAATTAAGTTTGCCATATTGCTAATAACAACAAACGTAACCCTTGTGCAAAAGAAAAAGGTACCTGAGGGTAGTGTAATAGACACCAGTGATCAAAGCACTTTTAACACCCTGAGCTCAAGTGGCACAGGAAGCAAAGAAGTGCTTTGGAAGAGAAATCAAGATCTGAGAACAAGATCCTCATTATTGATTCCTGTCTGTGTCTTCATTATCTGTATAGTAATTAAATAATGGAAGTTCATAAACTTCTAAATCTGTGGCTATCAGTGATTTCATATATCAGCATGGGTCACTTCAGCTAAGGTTTTTGATATTTGATGAGGTTGATGTTGAAGGAAACCTCGTAATGACTTCACCTATTCAATGACACAGTAAATAAATAGAATAAAGCACATGTAACTATGACAGAGGGTTGAAAATAGTTCAGAAAAAAGTATGATAGCAAATCAAATATTTGTGCAGTGACAGCATTCCCATAGTGCAGAAATAGAGTTCTGTATATTATTTCCTCATCATATTTAAATATTTTGCACCTATAATTGTTTCTATGTGAAGAAAACTAAAAAAATAATCTCTCTTCCACATCTATAGAAGCTAGATCAGAGAAAGCCAAGTTAAAACTTTATAATTTTCAGAGATGGCTTACTCTTTAGCAATACTTCGATACACTTGATATTTCAGTTAGTGACATTACCTAGACAGAAGCAGACTGAGAATTGATCCAAGACCTTCTCTGTATTTCCATTAATTATTTTTTATTGTCTGCCAGTCTATTAGCATAATGGTGTATAAGTATAGTATTTAACCAGAATTTTGGGCCACTACAGACTTTAGTTTAGGCTACAAGCTGACACAATACAAAGGAGGCAGGGGGAAAAAAAAACAAAAAAAACCACCACCCAAACCCAAAGCACACACACACAAAACCACCACACACAACAGGCCAGGAACAAAAAAAGCAGAACAACTCATTGATTATGTCAGGCTCTAAACTTTCCCAAGAAAGGAGAGGTGGTAGAACTCATACTGTTTTATCAACTCGCTTTGTTCATTCTCAAGTCAAGTAGATTGACAGCTTGACACCAGATATTCTCCAGGAGAGCGAAACCAGTTGACAAAATGTCAGTCTCTTCTGTCTTTCACTGTTTCTCAGCTGCCCTTGTAACAGTGTTTTATCTGGTTGCAGTTGCAGCTGTTCCATTTTTGTGATTTATAGGAACAGCATCTCCTGAATTAGAGGCAGTAACATCCAGTTTGTGATTTCTGTAATTTCTTGTTGTCTCTCAGTAACACAAATTTCTCTTTTGTAAGAGAACACCAGATTTTTTTTTTTTAATTTAAAAAAAGGCAAATGCAGAGTTTGGCATACTAGGATCAAATGCATGTGGATATAAAGAGCAAATTCACATTAACATTAGGCTGAGCTATGACTGTGTTCCTATGTGATCAGTGAAGTGCACAGAGGGCAATTCAGGACACCCCAGGAGTATAACTCTCTCCATGGACCACACAGAGAGCTATAGATCTTCATTCCAGTCTTCTAATTTAGTTAAAGTTGGACTCTGAGGTATTCATGCCATCCAAGTGATAAAATGAGGTCATTTACATTTGTCTCCTATTCACCTAGTACGCACCTAACAGGCTCCAAGAAAAAGAATTCAGTCTTGCAACAAACAGAACAAATGTTAATTGAGGTCAGTAAGACATTTATCTGCTTACCGCAAGGCTGCCTTCCATTCCATGAGCGTGAGGACATCATGTTGTTGAGCTCAGAAAATCTTTATCTCCTGCCTTATAGTTAAATGCTTTTACCACATACCTCTTCTCATATTCAAGCAGTACATCTCCTTTGCTTTTTCTAAGCTTGTGGAAAGGGGACTGCTGAAGGTCTAAGACTATTCTGACTTATAACTTTATGCTTGGGAAAGTTTCTGCACAAGCTGTACTCCCTGAATACCAGACTTATCTGACTTTGTTGACATAACTTCTACCCAAGGCCTTGGTTATATCTCACCTATCAGCTTCCATGACACTAACATTTACTTCTTACAGGCATCAAGGTACATCTTGATATCACACAATAGAGGAAAAAAAAAATGAATAACAGTATTTGGGTTATATTACACTTCTTGAATTCCCACAGCAGGTGTAGAATTTCATACTGGTGCTTTACCCTCATTGAAATGTGCATCAGAAAATGCAAGAGAAAACGAACAGAAACCCCCTATAATTAAACAGAAAACTGAACTCTTATGCTTATGCCTTGGGATTCAAAATAGAAAGGAGATGTGTCATTCGACCATACATTGAATTGGCAAGATGACAATACGTACAGACTAAAGCTCGATCTATGTAGTATAACCAAAACATGGATGAAGGCAGTAGATTTGATTGCATTGCCTGTCTACCTGAGGTAAAGAATTCTGGCAGAAAAAGGCTTTTTAATCTACTTTCCAAAGGCGACAGGTTCATGTTACAGTGAAGGTGCTTACTTTAAAAGCTGAAGATAATTAATTAGCAAGACATCTGGTTTAGGGACATAGCTTTCACCCTGTAACAATTTTAAGCCAACATAAGACATCCTGTTGAAGTTGAGCCTATTGCAGGAATCACCTGACAAGTCTCTACAGCTTATACAAGTCAGGAAGGCAATCATGTTTTTTGTTTTAAATATCTACATTTAATAAAAAGAGAAAAAAAAGCTATGAACACTAACAAGAAACAAAAGCCAGGTGTTTCTATCCTCAATATGCACCTTTAATTAAAAAAAAAAAAACAAAACCCCACAACCCATAACACAGACTTTGCCTCCATATCGTGTTATCACCTAATTCTTGGGACTGCCCACCAAAGCACCTACATGCAGCGATATTATTTCTGTTCTCCAAAGATGATACTCACTTCAATGTTTTCAAACACTCTTACCCTAAAGACTGCTCTCTCAGGCTATGGTAGCCAAAGAGGAAACTGATGAAGCTTGCCCCAAAACATTTCTGTGAAAAGTTATGGCTACTACCTTTCTTTTTTCCCTTTTTTTTTTTTTCTTCTTTTAATTAAAGACACCACTACTATAAGATTACCATGGAATAAAGCTAGGGTTTTGGTTTAGAGCACAACATCGTTTCAGGTAATGTCTGGACTGTCACACCTGAGGTCCCACTGGAAGCACAGCCCTCTTTCACCAAGGACTAGGCTATCCCAATTTATCCCTCTTCAGGAACATGCACACTTCACCCCACAGGAACATTCTGTAATTGTCTCTAGTCTCAGATGACTCAGCACCAAGGTTTTTTTGTTCCAACGAAAATCACTATCCAATCTGTCAACATCAATCAGAGCATCTGTGTCCATGTCTACTGGACTTCCATAATCAGACTGTCAAAAGCAGCTGGCATTTTTGATTCTGTGAAATGTGAGATTTATTTCCTCAATTAACTGGTTTTTCCCCCCAGTGAGTTCTTTGCAAAAATATCAGATGAGTCCCTTAATGTCTGCCTTTTTGCTACTTCACTACAAAGTCTCTGGTAAAAAACAACTTGTATTTTATTAAAAAATAATAACTGAGAAGAAACCACATGACTTTGCCCAGCAATTGCTATATAAAGAACTAGCATTAGGAACAGACTACAAAGCATATAATGTCCAACCCTAAGAAAAAGAAAAAAAAGTGAAGAATTAGAAGGTGGCTGTTTTTAGCAGCATGGCAGCACTGACAAAGCTGTGGATCTGAACAGATCTCAAGGTACCAACAGAGCAGTAATATATTCCTATTATGTACTGCTAGCAATAGTCAGTAGCAGCTTAGTTATGCAGGAGGAAAGGAAAAAAAAGTGAAAGATGACAACAAAATAAAGTGTTATGTAAGGACAAAGCGTTATTAAACCAGATACAGGTGGAAATACAGCTTCAGAGCTGCTGGCTCCCTGCCCAGCCCACAAAAGTATGTGGTTTCTGGAGGACAGGCACCCTGGCAGATTTAAAGTCCACAAGTACACAGTGTTGAGCAAAAGTGGCTTGATTTAACATCTGCCTCTAGCACGGGCATTCCCCAAGACTCACAGGGCAAGATACAGCCACCCAGATTTTTGGAATAGTCTCCACACTGCACAAGTTATTTCTGAATTGAAATAAATGCACAAAGCAAACCAACTACATTTTCCCTAGAAGGTACAGGAAGTCAGTCCAACAATTTGCATAACACATCAAGAGAGGAAGTGAAAAAAAACCAACCAAACAAACAAACAACAAAAACACAACACCCCCCAAACACACAAAACAAACAAAAAACCCCACAAAAACAAACACCACCACACACGAAAACCACAAACGCCACCCCCCCAAAAAACCCACCCTCCTCTTCTCAGCAGAACAAGCAAGAAATTAGGCATTCAAGTACCAAGGATTATAAACAACCCTCAGACTTCAAAACCAGAGGTAATTTTAGGGATATATGAGATCAGCAATTCTCTATGCTGCAAAGCTAAAACAAGACAAAGCCACACACAACAACTTCAGCACTCTTAAGAATAAAACATGCATTGTCTTCAAGTATCAGTACTATCCAAGCTAAAACAGGCATGACAAGTTGCAGAGCTGCATCAGTAGGATTATCTGATGTCGAGTTTTGTTAGAAGAGGTAGCTGTACTGAGCATGCTATACATCCTGTATCACCACAATCATAAAAACTTACTTTTTTTTTTTTAAAAAAGTCTCAAGTCCAGGAGGTGCCTTGGTTGTACATGTGAGAGTCTGCACATCACAATTTGAAGCAACTTTACCCAAGAAACAGGTATCTGTACCTCATTCTTCCTATCTGTGCTGAAAATACATCTTTCTGTCAAGTGTACTTAACAAGTCTACATATCAATTAACTGGGAGGAAGCTTGCAAAATCTTCAGTAACCCAACCTTTATTCATGTTGTGCTGCTTATATAGGATAAGTGAATATTGCTTCACTAAGCAAGCCCAAGAAAAATATTTTCTGATAGATTACAAAACTGTCTCTATACACTTCATAAACCTATTGTTATATAAAAACTGAATTTTTAAAGCTGAAGGCAAATGTTGAAAGTTTAGCAGACTCTATGCTGCAGTGAGATGATAAGGATCTTAAACTCGCTGGGTTTGAAATGCAATTCTTAGCATGATGGATAGATTTTGAAGGGACCTAGGGAAGGAGATTATGGTTTGTTTAAGTAAATAAAATGACAATATCTAGCTACTCAAAAGATTAGAGATTTTAAAAAGGGTTCTGGTTTAAAAAGAAGTAATTACATTTTCTCTTGAAGAAAACATATTTTAAGAGTGAGCTGACTTTCAAAGGCTGTTGATACTTTTTCTGCATAAAGATGGATATTCAGGTCAGTAGGAAGAAACAGATCTGTGAACACAAAGAAAAAAATTCTTGTCGGAAAGGAAAGGCTGAATCCAAAACATTAGCTCAGCAAGGACCTAATTCTCCCCCCAAAAAGCTCCAAACTCCCTCCTCCTCCAGGAAGGGCAACACTGAGCCCGAAACATTACAGTGCTTTACCATACTCAGCTAAACAAAAGTATTCAGAATCTTCTTACCTCAGCACAAAGCCCTTCAACAGCAAAACCCGGTTCCAACCATTAAGAAATACATTACCAAAGCCATTTAACCATGTTCAATTCTACCCTGTACTAGTTCACATTATATTTTAATTGCTGATTTGATAAAGTGATTTTCTACCACCCCTCCCCACGAAGTCCTGGTCCCAGGATTCAGGTCACCGAAGAGCCAGGTTCTCAGATTAGGTAGTCCAAATCAGAAACTATGTTTGCTGCTTTCAGCCACTGTGGTCAGCGATCACAGAACAAATGGGATCGCTTACTTCCTTTTCACTCCACAGAAAGAAGGAAATAATGGGAAACAGTTTACTACTGGTTGCTGTTTGAGTGCTGATGCTTGGCCTGTACTTAGGACAGCAGAGGTTTACTAGATTTTATTTGCTTGTTAAACTTTAATAAACTGTAAGTTTAACTGTCTATGAAAATTATTGATGTTTCTGTGAGTAACTGCACTATAGTTAAAGCACTTACTTTCCTGTAAGCAGTCTGCTAACTCAATTTCATTCGCAGAATCTCTTTTAATTTTTTTTTAATTGCTCCCCTTATAACTTTATTATATTTTACACTGATTTTGCTCTTCATTCTTCAGGCCTTTTACCAACACATCTACTCTTACATAAAATGCCAGGACACACACTGGGGTGTTACGATGACCCCAGAGCCATCTCCACCTCCTCCTTACAGGGAGATCTCTAAATAGAAAGAAAGACTTTTAAACACAAAAGGAGTTAGATTATTGTGAGAAAATAAGAAAAACTAAATTTCTTTTTACCAAGAGAGTACAGTAACCATGTGAGATAAAGATTCTGCATACTGCTCTCCCTGGCCACTGTGCCCTTGTAAGCTGACCCGTGTTTCAGCCTCAGGTTTTGTCCCTTCAGATAATTTTTTCAAGCCCTGCCTAGTCTCCTTTTCTCCCTCAGGTCTTAGTCACTCAAAGGTTTTATCAGCTCACTGATCCCCACAACCTCCACAACTATGCCAGATCAAGGTGACTCCACCAACCTGCCCTTACTTGCCCTGGGGTCCTGCTCTGGCACCAGCAACCAGGATCTTAACTGGAAACCATTAAGCATTTACAAGAAGTCACACATTCTTCCTGAATTTCTTCTGCCAAGATGAAGGCTTCCTGGAAAAAGCTCTACCCCATACATAGCCTGGAAAGACCAAGAAAGTTGCGGGTCCTGAAAAATGAAGTGTTATCAACATTTTGACACAAAATGCAAATATAATCTCGTTGCTAAAGGTAGTATTAAAAATGGTTTGGGGGGAGTGGAAAGGGAGATTAAAAAGTGCTGTTTTCTTAGTCTTATGATAAAAACTCACTACCAAGTCGTTCTTAAAAGCAACGCAGTGTTAGAAGCTGTCTCATCCGTTCCCACACCTGCTTGCCTAGCTCCTCCAGAGTCAGCTACAGGCCTGAGCATGCATTTTCATCTCCGATGGGTGGCAAAGCACCTATTGGAGATATCACAGCAAAGTATAGAGCTATAAAGTTATTTCTCCTGAAAAAAATAGCATTCTGCCCAGATGTCAAGAGACATATGAATTTCCTCCTAGTCCAGTTATGCTTGAGAGCTGCAAACTTAGGCTTTTTTCAGCATGTATCCTGAAGATGATGTAGTCACATTCACAGGAACGACTGAGTGTGGTGGGAAGGAGAAAGCAACATCACACAGACATGGACATTTATTAACCTCCTGATTCAAAGTCACAGGAACACGGACAGCAAAACTGAAATGGATTTTAACTAAACTTGTATGTGTGCCTCAGCCTAAGAATAAGCAATAATAAATAGCTGTTCGGGGACTGCAGATATCTTTTAGTTAAATTTTTGTCTCAGACATGATACCAGAGGTTGTCATTCTCCAGTTTTGCCATTTTGGAGAAGTTTCCCTCCTTCACCACACTGTTTTACACAAGAAATAAAATCAGAACAGGTGATATCTCTGGGTCAAGGGAAGGAAGATGGACACCACTCTTTCCCCACTGTGTTCATCTGTGAAACCCAGCAGCAAAGCTTGCAAGTCCAGGGGTTTCCAACCCAATCACCACACCTCTGCTGCAGTAAGGGGACACAACCACCTACTATATCAAGGCCGACTTCCTCTGCTGTTTAGCATGGTTCAGGATAGGAGTGAGTTTGGTTCAGGCTTTTAATAAGTCACACAAGAAGACATCCTGCCATCTCTGTATTTTATAGCCAGCCTGGTGTGTAAAAATCTTCCTCTACTCCTGGCTCACAGTCCCAAGATATGCTGGCAACGAAACACACAGGTGATCCTGTTTGACCAATATGATAGCCTTTGATGATGGTATGACTGGCTAGATAGATGAGGGGAGAGCAGTGGATGTTGTCCACATTGACTTGAGCAAGGCTTTTGACACCATCTCTCACAACATCCTCATAGGCAAGCTCAGGAAGTACAGGCTAGATGAATGCACAGTGAGATGGATCATGAACTGGTTGGATGGCAGCACTCAGAGGGTTGTGATCAACGATATGGAGTCTAGTTGGAGGCCTATAGTTAGTGGGGTTCCCCAGGCATCAGTATTAGGTCCAGCCCTGTTCAACCTCTTCATCAGTGACCTGGATGAAGAGACTGAGTGCACCCTTAGCGAGTTTGCTGATGATACCAAACTGGGAGGAAGGGTTGACACACCAGAAGGCTGTGCTGCCATTCAGCAAGACCTGGATAGGCTGGAGGACTGGGCAGAGAACCACCTAATGAAGGTCGACAAGGGCAAGTGTAGGGTCCTGCAACTGGGGAGGAATAACCCCAGGCACCAGTACAGATTAGGGGTGGACCTGCTGGAAAGCAGCATTGCAGAGAAGGACCTGGGAGTTCTGCTTAACAACAGGTTGACTACGAGTCAACAGTGTGCCCTTGTGGCCAAGAAGGCCAATGGTATCCTGGAGGGCATTAGGAAAAGTGTGACCAGCAGGTTGAGGGAGGTTATCCTCCCTCTTTACTCTTCCCTGATGAGGCCACTTCTGGAGTACTGCATCCAGTCCTGGGGTGCTCAGTTTATGAAGGACAAGGAATTACTGGACGGAGTCCAGCAGAGAGCTATGAGGATGATTAGGGGTCTGGAGCATCTTTCTTATGACAAGAAACTGAGACAACTGGGTCTGTTCACCCTGAAGAAGAGAAGGCTGAAAGGGGATCAATGTTTATAAATATCTCAAGACGATGGGACCAGGCTCCTTTCAGTAGTGCCAAATGATAGGATGAGGGGCAACGGGCACAGACTGAAGCACAGGAGGTTCCATCTGAATATGAGTAAAAACTTCTCTACTTTGAGGGTGCCAGAGCACTGGAAGAGGTTGCCCAGAGAGGCTGTTGAGTTTCCTTCTCTGGAGACATTCAAAACCCTCCTGGACACATTCCTGTGCAGCCTGCTCTGGGTGAACCTGCTTTAACAAGTGGGTTGGACTAGATGATCTCCAGAGGTCCCTTCCAAACCCAACCATTCTGTGATTCTGTGATGTTGCACTTTGAGATGACTTAAACAATAATTACAATCAAGAGCAAGGGAAATGGAAAGAGTAGTTTTCAGAATGTGTTTGGTTTAAACATACCTACGGTGAAAGCTTCCCTCTGAGTTGGGATAACCTCATCCTTAGAGCAGTCCTCCATTAATCTTAAGCTAAAATATTTCAGACCAACGTTCACAACAGTAGTCAGTTGGCAATTTTAATCTAAAGAAGAGAATAATTGCTCTGCCAAATATCTCCTGTTCCAAATACAGTCACAAAAGCAGCTGAGGAGTGACATTTCCAGCAGATATATGCCTCTTCTGTATGACGCAGTAATACCATGCATACGGCAGTCAACAGATCACTGGAAGAATGGAAGATGGAAAAATTACCATATGAAAACCTTTGCAAAATTGAAGGTGATGTGCACAAGTATGAATGAGAAGGGAATCAGTGACTTCACAGAACTAAAGCATTTCCCTCCAGCCCTCCCATGTCAGCCAGCAGACTGCAGTTCAGAAAGCCCCTGACTGCTCTGAATGTATCTTTTTGATAGAACCAGAAGGGTCTTGACAGAGCACATAACTTTAATCTGATTTGGAGGAAAAACAAAACA
>VWYH01006951.1:5830-50555 GCA_013399365.1 Pampusana beccarii
GGGGGAGGTTGGGGGGGTGGGAACATTATTTTCCTAGTCTTTTATATATAAGTTATGCATCAGAATGCACATCTTTTCTCTATAATAAACAAAATTATTCACGTGGGTCTTAAGCCATTCTTGAATCTGAGCTAGTACCTAGTGAAATGGTTAAACTATTAATACCTCAATGCTTAAAGGGATGCTGTGAAAACAAACTGGTATTTATGCAGTGCTTTGAAGGTATAAAGTGTGCATTATTTATTTACTGTTATCATCAGAGAAGTGATTGATAGCTTCTTCTTATGCTGGTATTGGCATGAACCTGTGAATAATATATATCAGGAGAATGTCAGTTTCTTTGCAAATGGAAAAACCAAATGGAGGGGATCCTTTGAAATGATAAAGAAATAAAACAACAAAGCTATACAACAACCTTTAAAACATATTGTAGTGTTAACTTTTCTACTAAATTTGCATTTTGTATTATCAACAGCCTTGCACACTGGGTAGTGGGGTCCAAAATGTTCACATTTTAATACAGGGAGCATTTTTCATTCAGAAGGAGAATAAATTATGCTCCAAAAGTCCCATTAGTATTTTTAAATTAATGGAAGACTTGTAGTAACTCTCTGTGACATCTGCTTAATAAGCTGTTGAAATGATTTAGTGATCAATGAGCGCTGACATTTTGAAAAGGGAAAGGCAAACTTTGGCACTTCTTTTGGCACTGCCCCCACATCTTTTTGCTGCGAGGGGCGTCCTTCGGAACCTGAGTCTGCCCGAGATGAGATACCTTCACTGCTGCTTGCAGGAGACTGTGGGAAGAAAGATGCAACAGATCTTCTTTCCTGTTGGAAAAGAAAAAGAATAAATATATATTCTCTTAAATGTTGACTGACCAGAGCATAATCATAGGTATGAAGGATAAGGCTACTCCAATGCGGGCATATGTTTAGGTGCCCTGTATACGGCTGCCTTATGTATATTCCCTTTTTGCATTCTGAGCACTGTTGCATTGAGATGCTGCAGCACGAGGACGCCTAAAGTTCTGTGTAACTCAGGGGGAGGGAGGCATGCAGGAACTGGCTTTCTCTTGCTCCAGGGAATGGACTTTTGCACATGTGCTGGAAGCCGCTGTTATGTGGATGTGAAAGGCGCACATCATGGGAAGCCGCCGTTGTACCCAGACTGCGTTGCTTCTCCTAGAACAGATTTAATGATCGGAAAGAAATTCCTCAGGTTGTGCTTGTTGCTCCCCTTTCAAAACAGCTGACAACGCACAAATAAATGTAGTTTGCCATGTTAGCACGAAGAGTTAGAAGGTGCAAACAAAACCATACCTGCAGGTATTTAAAAGGTGCATAGACGAAATTCTTAGAGACATGGTTTAGTGCTAGTTAGGTTATAGTTAGACTCGATGATCTTGAGGGTCTCGTCCATCCAAAATGATTCTATGATTCTATGATTTGTTGAGGGTAGATCCTTCTTCAGAGCCATGCTTCACCTGGTGTTCAGTGCAAGGTCTTGTGCTTGTCGCTAACCCTCATATCTTTCGTCTATTCTCACCAGTCCTTGCTTAGCCCTGCTCTGGAGGGGTGTGCAGGCCCATGGTGGTGATGGCGGCATGAGGAAAAAGAGTGACCTGGACTCCAGTGGTCCTGGGGCAGGAGGGCCCATGGCTGTCCCCTGGTCCACCTGCTCAGGTGTACCTGCTGCTGCTGCCGAAGTGAGACACATGCTATGGGTCTCCTGCGCTTGTTGCCTATGGAAAAAGTCCTGTGAAAGATGATGGGGTGAGACCCGTTAGGCCTCACTGAAGGATATCTGAAAATTCAAAGGCTTTAGTAGAGAACTGCTCTGTCTGGAAACCTTACTACAGGATGTGGAAGAGCTGGAGCTGCCTGCTTGACCACTCTAACAGTTGACCCTAAAGAAAGGAGTGTTTTCTGCCGAGTTTGTAGGTTACCCACCGCAGGCCGGGCTTTCTGCAAGGTCACTGGGAGACATTTATCCTGGTGCCTGGGGAGACCAGGCCTGGAGGTCTGGGCTGTGTGAAACCTTCTCTTAGCCCTCTCTCCAGGCATCTGTGCCACAAGTGTACAAAGATTCAGGACCATGTATATACTATATATGTGTGTAGTGTGCATGCAAATATATATGTGTATGGTATATGCCATATATATGTCATATGTCACATACTTTTTTAATATCTCTGTACATATATATATACACATACAGCCTTACATTTTTGTTTTTGCACATGCTGTGATAAAAGCGTATTTGAAAAATGTATGTTTTCTGCTGTTCCTTTTTCACTGAATTCAACCACAGATGCTTGACAGTGAGGAGGAATATTTTATTAAAATAACTGAGCCTGTTTCCTTGAACTCAGTGAAAGTAAACTCCAAGAACAGTGCTACCATTTAATGGACCAGACCTTCAGCAGGAGTAAGTCATTTGACCAGTATCAGTGAAGCTACACTGATTTCTACTGCTTGAGAACCTGAGCCCAGTTTTTTTGGTTGATTGGCCTGTTTTAGTGTCCTCAAAAGAGCCTTAGTTTATTCTTAGCAAAAGATACTGTGCTAAGGACCAGATCTGTGTACAAAGCATTCTGCTCTATGTGTTGGCACACAAACGTGGGGCTTGGCAGTGGTGGAGCAGGGATGGGCCACACAGCTCTGAGACCACAATTTTGCCAGTTGACTGTTTCCTATCCCTTCTATTACATTTGTAGGCACAGATTTAATGAGTAAGGACAGTTCTACTCTGGAGGCACCTTTGTAGATTGTTATAAGGATTAATAGTCCCCATCACAATGTATTTGTTGACATACCCTTCAAATGATGATAATTATCTCTACCATAGCTTAGTAGCTAGTCCCAGCTCTTCCTTTGTCCACTGCCACACTTCACTTGTTTTGTGGTCCCTCCTCAACATCAAATACAGCACTTGGGTTCCAGAACTGAGGCAAACAGGAAAAAAGGATGTGCTGTAAATTGATATTTGTAGGTCACTTTAGCCAGGCAAGTATTTCAGGAAGCCCATCAAAATGCTTCAAGCATGTAGAGCTACCTTGGGAGATCGGGTGAGGCTAGAAATGCATTCCGTAGTTGGCTTTCCTTGTCAGGTTTGATAGCAGGAGGTTACAATGGGACTGGATGAAATTTGACTGGGATTTTCAGTCTGCAGACAATGTTATTGGGCAGGTCACTGTGAGCCTCCCCCGTCCTGCTGGCCTCCCGTTCGGATGGCTGGAGTGATGTGCTGCGAACTGACAGCTTGGGGACGTGCAAGCGAGATGCTCTCTGGAGTGCAGCTGCTCCGCTGGGCATTGCTAAGGTGAAGCTGGAATCTGCTGAGATGCCACTGGCTCTCTGTGATACGGCAAAGAGGAATTAATGCTTGGATACCAGTGCTGCAGCTCTTGAGAGGCACCCTGGCATAACACTTGCACCGCTAGCTGCTAAAGAAGCTCCATTTCGTCTTTGGCTCGTTCTTCCCTTTCTTTAAACTCTGTGAAGCAAAGGAGAGCCTTTGGTCTGCATCGCAGAAATTGCTGCATGTGCTGCCTTTTTAGGGGATGAAAAGAGAGCATATCTCTTCTTTCCCCTCTGCTAGAATCTTTTCTATGCTTTCCTCTGTCTTACAGTCCTTTCCCCATCTCCTACGCAGTAACCTTTGTCTTTTGGGGTAAATATATTCTCTGCTTTCACCTTTGGATTAAAATGTTAGTCAATGCAAATGTCACTCTGTTGTCTTCTTTAAAATCAGCCTGTATATCAGTGGGTTTTGATTTGTGTGCATGAATTGAGAGAAAAGAAAACCTTAACCTAAGAAATGTTGCTGTCGAACCTTTGGGAGCCCAGTAGCTGTGTCTCATTTTGCACGGGGCTATGCCTGAAACCGCATGGTGACCTGATGGATGCTCCAGCCAGCAATGAGTGTTGCTTTTCTATCAGGGAATGATAAGCAAGGACACATGGATGCTGAAATTTAACTCTTAAACCTTACCCTATTTGAAGCAATGGTCTGGGGACACTTCTGTGGACTAGTTGCAGCAGCATTTATGTCATGTGAGCATGGTGGAGATGGACCAGTGTGCGAATAAGTGTTCAGGGCACTCAGGGGCCAGAGAGAATTGCCATATAGGGCACCAGTAGTACCTGGGATAACCTGTAAGCCTCTCCTTTGGTGTCTGAGGATGAGGGGATCGAATCTGCCTTTGCTACATTTTCTTCATGCTGTTGCTAAATTGTCTTCCTAATATTAGAATTTCTGTCAAGAATAAATACTGTTGATGTTTTCTTCTACTGGCACACATTTATGGTGGCTTAAGATCCTGACTCACTGCTTACTTTCACATGAAACAGATTAAGTTGGATGGCTACCAAAACACAGGGTCAAGAGGGAGGTCAGTGAAACCGTTTGTCTTAATAGACAGTCTGTTCTAGTCAGGTCTTTATATTGATCTCCTTTAGACTTGGGCATTCACTGCACTCTTCTTTATTTGTTTTATTTTTTGGAAACATAATGGCTATGAAATGAAGCAGAGTACCAATATCTGACAAACGAAGAAGATGGATTTGGGGTTTCTTGTCTTCTTTTTTCCTTCCTCCAGCACAAGTAATTACTTGCCTTAAAACTTTATCTCTTTGGAGGCAAAAGTCTCACCAGGAGTTCAACTGGTGATGGAGTTTGAAGTGGCTTAACCATAGCAATATGCAGATTATTCACTGGCCTGTTGCATTACATAAAGCTGCTAAATGCCTGTAGAGCACCGAGTGTCATAAACATCACCAGATTTACTCAGAGAGAGGAAACTTGATGTTTAAAACCAAAAAAAAACAGAATAAAAACAAAGCTTGAGAGCTGTACAAGCAACTGTTTTGTGAAAGAAAATATGTATTGAGATACAGTACAAGATACTCATCTCATGCGCCATGCGCCCCTTTGGCTGTTTGAGCAGCACAACAACCCCTGTTACACCAGCCTGCTAATATTCAGTGCTGGCCTGCAGGAAAGTCTCACTCTTCTCCTCCACCTGGAAATTTCTCTGTGTGTCACCACCTCTGCCCCATGTCACTCCTCCTTCACAGCCAAGTCAGCTCCTCTCCAACTAAGCTTTGAGCTTTTACATGAGGTCTGCTTTTTGCAGTGATCCAAAGTGAAGCCTGTCAGGAAGTTTCTGTTCTTTCATTGTGGAAGGATCTGCTGAAAGCCAAGCAGTTCTCCAGTCTTCTCTGCCTCTTCTGGTTTGCTCAGCTCTGGGAGTGGAGTCACCTGTGTATGGGGCAGAAAAACAATCCATCAATTTACTAGATTCAGGCCCTGTCTGACATCTATTATTAAATATCTTATGCATTAAAAAAGAAAACAAACCAAAACAGACTCTGAAAAGCACAGAACTACAAATGTCTTTATCAAAAAAATACAATTAAGGTTGTAAAAAATATGTGTGGAAGGTCCCAGAGCTGAAGTTTTTCATGCAGCCTTATTTTAGCCAACACAGACACGTACCTTGCTTCAGCCTTCGTTCCCATGATGAGATGTTGCGCTCTTCAGTGCAGGAGGCTTAATATGACTGAAGGGCTTTTACAGTGGATAGTTGGGAGGAGTACGCAGGAGTAACATCGACCTACCCAGCACTATTCTAGGCAGGTAGTGAAGCAGTCCTCCTGGGCTCCTTGTGTATTTGTTGGGAAGAGGTGGGTGTTTCTAGGGGAGGTTGTCCGTGTCCCCCCAAGGAATTAAGATGTGTGTTAGGAAGGCTGGGTCCTGCCCTCCGCTCTTCTCATTGTTTTTCTCAGTGTAAATAAAAGATCACTAACTGTTTTTCTGTCCTCCCTTCTGACCCCACCTTCTGCTTCTTTTATGCTGTTGTGAAGTGAAGCCTGTAAAGAGCACTGATGTCATGGCCCACTAAGAAGGCAACACCCACTGGCCTTGAAAGCCTTCTGCATCTCTCTCCTTGGAGTGGCACAGATGGGTTTTGACCCGCTTCTCACAACCCCCAGAGCAGGCAGCACAGCGCGTCTCTCCATCCATTCATCTCCAGCTCCCCTGCTCCCACCTGCCTCATTTCTCCCCAAAGATTCGTGGCGGCTGCTGGGTGCTACAGGCATTGGGGTGAGAGGAGGGGAAGGGCTGTAACTTCTCCGTGTGTTGAAAGGGCCAAGGGAGGAGACCTGCACATTGCAGGCAAAGCCAGCTTTGCCAAAGTCATTAGAAAGCTTTTTTACAAGGAAAGTGAAGGGGTGGGAAAATCCTGTCTCTCTCGCTTCGAGAGCTTTGAAATGAAATACTAAAGCCCTGAGTGCTGGTCCAGGACATGAGCAAAACTTCCACCCAGAATCCTAATGTCTTCCAAATGAGCCCAGGCTTCAAGCAAGTGTCAGAAGACCTGGACAAGGAAACAAAATATGAACACAGCTCTCTGTTAGCCCTGTTAGGAGTGGCTGCCTACCTGAGAGTGTTTCAGGGACCTGCACCAGCTCTCTGAGGGCACTGCAGTGCTAGTGCTGCTACTGCCCAGTAGTGTGAAGCATCATCCTGCAGTGCCAGCCTGGAGTTAGGGGCACAACTGGGCTAGGAGCTGGGATGGGAGATGGCCATAATGAAGAGAGGATGTGCTTTGGGAGGGGAGGGCACTGTCCCATCAAGCACTTGCCCTCCCCATGTTCTCTTGCTGCTAGGAGGACAGTCCCACTGTGGTCAAGGCATTAGGAGGTGGAGACTGGTGTACTAAGTCTGGCCAAGCTGTGGATTTACCTGTGATTTTGGGCAAACTGGTTCACCTCTCTGCACTTTGCTCTGTTGGGGTCTGCCATAACCACTTATACAGTCCCAAACCATTGTCCCTTAAAGGGCTGGGAGAGCTGCTCCCATGGTGTTTGCATAGTGCCTGCCTCAATGAGCATGTGCATCACAACTGGTGTAACTGGTTGCCACCACTAGACATAGTGATCAGGCCTGACACAAGTAGGGGAAGAGGAGGAGGGGGACACTGAGCTTTCTTTGTTCTCTAGACATTGTCATTTTGGCTTGTTAGGACCCCCTGTGAATAAATCTAATGGCAGCTGAACCTTTGCATGAGCTGTATGAGCTATAACTTCGTTGGGACACTTGGGTCCCAACTGCAGAAGTGGGCTCTCATTTTCTGGAGTAACGTCCTTCTCAGTCTTTTGGCAGCTTCTGGTCTCCTTTGGAGCAGGGAGAGGCGAAATAACACAACAGCAATGTACAAGCAGCAGAGAAACCTAGAAGCAGCTTTGTTGTGAAGGCCTGAATTGTGTCTTACTGTTTCTTAACCGGGTCCTTGATTTTAATGCAATTAGTGTAGTCTGAGGTAACATGAATTCGTTGAGCTTCTTTGCCTTCAGGACTAAATTGGTTTCTCAGGGAGATCCAGAAATCCCTTCCCTATCCCATTACAGTGCAACACAATATGATGTGTATGAAGGGGAGCACAGCAACTGAACTTAAGAGTATAGGCTCAGCTGCATGAAAATATCTGCATGTCCAGCTCCTACTAATTGGATGTCTAAGTACATTTGTTTTCTGGGCTGAGGTGATAGCATTTAGAGAGAGGTAATAGGGCAAAGAAAGCTTCCCTTTTTTCCCCCAAAGGAAGAAAAGCAATTTCCATTGGGAAAATCAGAACAATTACTTGAGTTTATTAAATCGTGCTAGCTTTTCTGGTAATGGCTTATCTCCTCTCCCATATCTTGAGCCTCCTGACCAGGTTCTCTGGCTGGCCTGCATCTCCCCTGGTGCATCATGGTCTGCATGGTCATAAGGAGAATAGCATGGTGGTGCTGCATGGTTGGAGATATGTAGGCTAGACAAAGAGCATGGGCCATGGAAAGAGACTAAAGTATTTAGACAAATAATCATGGGCTGCTCTGGTGATAAAGAAGGGAGGAAACTGGTTTAAAGCAAGAGTCAAGACCAATGTCTCATTGCAGGAAAGCTGAAAGTTTATTTTGGATCAAAACATCAAAACAATATCTGTCAGTCTTTCCAAACAGAAAGCTTCAATTTTTAGCTGAGAACTGAACTGTTTCGATTTCTGGATGCCAGAATGTCTTTGGTGGGTTTCTATGAAAATTGGAAAATGTCAGCCAAAAGCAGACAGTTCAGGATAAAACTCTGTTTTCCATTTAAAAAAGCAGCCTGAATAGGAGAACCGTGTGGTCATTTCTTGGCATCACGACATTTGTACAGGAGCACTGGAGTGTGCATTCTATGTATGAATGAAGAAATGTTAATTTTAAAAGGTTTCTTAAACTATTTCTTCGCACATGTAGGAGAAGGGGACATGCTGGAATTGATCATTCTGTAGAATGCTCATTATCAAGATGGGAAAAGAATACTTATGCTTGCTTTACTGCTCTAGTAAAATTAAATATACAGTTTTTGTTATTCCTGTTAAGAAACATGGGAGGGTTTTTTCATACACTCTTTTCATGAGGGACACAGGTGCTGATTTGCTGTAACAAAACATTTTTCTTGCAGTCCTTCTATTGACATTGATTATTTATACCGCTTGTGCCTTAGTTGCCATACAAGGTTTCTGCCTTGACAACCCAAATGGTTTCCTGGGGGCAAGGGGCTCTTTACTACCCCAGGAGACACAGCCCCAGCAGGGCACTGGCAGCCGGAGGCATCCCCAGCCCTCCTGGTCCTGCTCCCCATGCACCACGGTGGGTGGGACAGAGAGGGAGGATGTGGTGCCACCAAGCATGGTGTCTGCTCCCTGTCTGATGGCCACACAGCTCATGGTGTGGTGGGCTGGAGAGGGCAGGAGGGAATGGCTCTGCCTTGCCTTTTGATTGCAGGGTGACAATAAACCATGGCAGATGCTTTGTTAACCCCCTCTCTGCCCCAGCCCCCCCACTTCTCACTAAGGAGAGGCGATGGGAGGAAAAGAGAGACAGACTTGCAAGTTGAAAAAAAGTTTAAAATGCTTTACTAATGCTACTAAAAAAATAGAGAAAATAATACAAAATATACAAAACCAATCTTGAATTCCCTGGTAAAGCTCAGAACTGCTCCAGTAACGGCAGGGCAGGCACCTGGAAGTCCTGTGTTGGACTCTGCAGCAAACCGGAACTGGATTCAAGGATGCAGGGTCTGTCACTAGGCCTCAGATTGCAGGGACGACAGGCAGGATCCTCCCCAGATGCCGGCCATAGTCGAAGAGGGACAAGACCCTCGTGATCGCACACTTTTATATGGTGTTATGATGTGGATGGGATGGAATACTTAGTTCATCCGTTTTAGTCACCTGTTCAGTTCACTCTTCCTTGCTTATGGGACGTGCATTCTGATCAGCGGCCTTGTATACCATTGCTATGTCTACCAAAACATGTATCCAACTTCAGAAAAGTGCAGTTACTAAGAAGAAGTTAGCTGAAAGGAAAATTCACTAAAGAGAAACTGCTCTTGTTTTTAACAAAACCAGGACACCTGCCCCTGCCCTTGCTGCCTGCTAACTTGCAAGGGAATTGGGTGGCTTCCACTTTCCTTTTCCCGCACCTTTTCTCCCAGCCCTGCTCAGAGGAGTGGGGCAAGTGCATCTCTTGAGACTCCTCTGGGTGGACCAGCAAGACCATGGCACAGTCAGCCCCAAATAAGCAGTGAAGTAAGTGGGAAAGAACAGGAACTCGGATACTGTGTCACAGTGGGTTCAGTTAAGCATCTGTCTTGGGATATGTTTGTTTGTTTGGGTTTTTTGCCCTTTTTTTTTTTGACTTTGGTAAGGTTTTTGCTCTCACTGCTGTCCTTGGCCATCAGCCTGCACATACATCTAAGCAAGAATAGACGTTTTTCTGTGCTTTGTTTTTATTTTCCTTCAAAGGAAGTCGGACCTTTTTATACACACTGTAGAGAAGCAAAAAACCTTGGTGCAGACAGTTCATTATAACCGTAACTCTCCCCACCTTCTCAGAGCTCTGCCGTACACCAAAGGTGATACTAATTCACCCGAGCTCTGTTTCCTTTATAATAAACCTGTGGAGGCTGCTTTGAAGGGGAAAAAAATTCTCATGTAACCTGCTTCACTGTGCTGGGACCAAACAACGTGGACACTGGTGGGAGAGGCGAGCCCCCAGCCCCGTGCTGCCCTGCAGCAGACTCTGCGCCTGCGCCTTGTTCTGTCGCAACCGGCTGTTCTGCCATGTGGAGCGGATGATGGGGTTCTCTGCCCGTTGCTGTGCCAATGTGGAACAGTCAACTTTGTTCCCCTCGTTTTTTTTCAAAATAGTTTCGTAGTTCGGGACTGTATATTTGTGCATTTATACTTCTACATATTTGGAAATGGGCAGTTGTTCCTGACAAAAATTGCAGTGAGGACGTTATCTGATTATTTTAGATTCCAGCCTGGGCACCTGTCTCACAGAAGTATTTTTCAAACTGTTTCTAGTTGTCAGGTCATCAGGAGTTTGTTAAGAGTAGCCTGGGGTATAATTGATGGTGACCTGCCCATGTGGTTTTAGACTTAATCTTTCTCATCTTGTTTTACAATGTTTCTGTCAGTCCATCTGTCAGCTCTATGTCCTTCATTTTGCTCAGTGGCTTAAACTGGGGATCCGCTTCCTGTTTTACTTCCAGAATAACTTCTGGAAGGGCGTAAGGATCACTTCACAGGCTACACCCAGTTGTGCAAAGCTCAGCATAGTCATCATGGTTATCAAGATAATTTTTTGGTGGATAATTTAAACAAGAAAGTTGTGATTAATCTTGCAGTCCTTGCAGTCAAGAGACATATCCTAAATAAACCTTGGACATGAAGAAAATTTGTCACAAACAAGGAATGGATTCAAAGTACACATTTCTACTAGAAATTTCTTATTCCAGAGCAACACATTCGAACACAGGAGTGTGTGACATAGTTCACCATTTGGTTTCGTTAGGAACTGTTTCTTGGCCTGAGTAATGCCAGTTGTCTTTTATAGGCAACCAGAGTCATGCGTATTTAGTCTGGTCCTCCCAGTAATGTCACCCAGATGGAAACTCTCTAATGAAACAATGGATGAGTTTGAAAAGGACTTGCCTACAGTTCTAAATAAAGATGGTCTTTGTTGAAGTTTCCATAGTGAATGCTGGAGTATACATGGAGGAGGCTGGCAGGGTTGACAGCGTGCTCCAAAAACCAAATTCCCACTACCCATAAAGGGTCGAAACTCCATTTATGCCTTCAGGGAATGTGGTCTGTCATTGCCCCAAAATAGTGTTAACTGTTTTCACACCCTGCCTAATAACGTTAACTTTCCCCAGAGGTCTCCGTTTGTTATCCCTGTTAATGATGGTGTGATAACTGGAGCCAGTAAAAGACCTTTTCTGGGAAGCTGGGTGTGATCAGGAAGGCGAAGGAATCCTTTGCCCCAGATTTCCAAACTGGAAAAGCTTGGTGGACTTTCACACTTGATGTAGATTATACAGCAGGTCTGCTGGAGAGAAAACTGTAGACACCCCAAGGAAAGCAAGCTGGGAGATACGGCTCTGGTTTGCAGGGAGAAGGAGAACACTGACAGGGCTTTCGAACAAGTGGTTGTTTGGATTCAGCATTTGCTGAAGGAGGTAAACACACCCATCTGAGGGAAATTTGGACATAGTATCATTGGCTAAGCTGTGTCCTTTCAACAGTAACACATTATTTAAAAAGCACATGTTTGTTACCTTGTGCCTTCTAAATCCTGTTTCTTTTCTTATTGTAGCTAGGACAGGATGCTCAGGTTTGACAGGGTGGTTTCTTCATCTACTTTATTCTTCCTTTTGTATGCAGTTGCAATAATCATGTTACTATTTATGCTTTTCTAAACAGCTCTGACATTTGCTTCTTTATAACATATTAAAATGAAATAAATGCTAGGAACCAATGATTGTTGCTTTAGTAAGAAATTGGGGTGTCAGCTAATAGAAGAAATATCAGATGAGAAAACCCATTTCATTCTCAGGATTACATATTTCTGTAACTAACAGCAAACATAAAAATAAAGTGGTGAAAAATATTTCCAACCGCGGTGGTGAACTCCCTATTAGAAGCATGCTAATATTTCCAAAACAGTCACCTAATTTCTGCACACTACATCTCATCCACAAGAAATAGCTTGAAGCTAATCTGGGTGGGTGTAAATTTATAAAGCAGGGAGCACTATTTTTTTTTTTTCTCTTAACAAAATTGAAGCTAATTCTGAGGTGGCTGTTCTAAAATAAGGATGGAATTTAAATAGGGAGAGTTAAGATCCTTATTTACTCCTTTCAATTAACCTGCTTACCTTGACATGGCTCTGGTTGAAACTGCATTGCGTAGCTAGGGGTATTGCAGGGAGGTGATGCTGGGCTGCTGCCCAACACAGAGCTGATCAGGTCCTGGCCTTGGAATGGGAGTGGTGATTGTGCATCTTTCTAGACTACCTGTGCCCAGCCCTCCAGATTTTTAAGTGAAATTCAGTAAAGACGACGGGTAAATTGGCAGCTGTTAGGGTCCCTGCCGGGGACCTAAATGCTCCTTTCTGTGAGGAGAATTTGGGTGCATCTGTGGCAGCCCGCAGCTGTGGCAACTTTGGGGTTGCAGGAAGCCTGTCTCTTAAGCCTTCTGACCATTTCAGGGCTTGAAAGGCTGAGGACCGGGGAAGTTTTTCTTCAAAAGCAAGCACAGGGTTGTTCCTGGTTGCTCCTTTCCTCCAGCATCTCAGCTGGTGTTTCGGGGGCCCATGCAGCAAATGCAGCAGCAGTGGCAGGCCTAGTCTCTGTGTGGGGGGTAAGTGCTGGTGGGACTTGGTGATGCTCCTGCAGCTCATTTCTGCCTTTGTTAGAGCCTTGAGCTGTTTGTAGCCTTGAGGTATTTAGGAGAAGAGTTCTTCTTGATTTGAATTATTTGGCCAAAAGAAGCCACAAGAGGGAAGGTTTGTATGTGGAGATATTTCTCTTAACTGTGACTCCAGGGTGAAGGTGTGGCAGCAACATAGGGAATTTTGCTTTACAGTGCATGACAGTAAGCACAATTTTAGGTACCCTGAGTGGGCTCAGTATACCTGCTGAGTGCATCTTAATCCCAACATTCTGGTTTCCACAAAAATCCCTGAATCTTTCTCTTCTCTTGAAAAAAGTACAGGTGTCTTTGAGCTCCTTTGATTCAGCTGCCTCTGCTGATAACTTGTGCCACACGTTTATTACCCTTCAGCTGAAGCAGTTCTGCCTGACAACTTCCCTGTTTAGTCCCATTTGTTTTATTTGAAATGTTTGGAGCCTGCTTTGACATCCCTTCGCTTCCTTCCACCCACCGCTCTTCCAGCCTAGCTTGATAGAGCTTACCTTGATCACCCCCTTTAATGATTTGAAAATCCACTACTAGGTCACATCAAAGTTTTCTCTTTTCCAATGAGAATAAACATAACATGCCATCACTTCACCCATCTAATAATTTAGAGCCTGCTAAGAGCCAAGATCTGGTTTCACTTTTTGTTGCCCTGCTCTTGCACCCTCTGAGGCAATAATATTCTTGCTGTGACATAGGGACTAATACAGAGCATCTGTTAAGCCTCCATCTCCAGAACAAGCCATTGATTTCTAGTTGTTATTACTGTGTCACTACCAGCAAAAGTTTGTATCACATTTCTCCTTTTTTTTTTTTTTTCCCTCTTCTCTGATGTTCTGCCATATATTGGTGGCTTTAGTGATGGTTTTTTCCACTACAGCCCTTAAAATCCATTGCCTCGACAAAGTGTCATGTCGTTATGGCACTTAGCATATACAGCATTGCCTGATTCCTTTCTCAGGGATTAATTTATTTTGTGCTTTTTGTGCTGAGCTACATTTGCTGAGTGAACCAAATTCTTCTTCACTGGCTGTGTTCAGCCTAGATGTATTTGCTAATATGAGAGCTAGAACACCGTGTGAAGATAGGCTTTTCAGTGTTTCTGTATTGACATCAGTGTACAAGTACAAACACAGTACTGTCAACCAAAAGCAACTCTAAATGCTATTGTTCATTGCTGATCTAATTTAAGAGCCCTAATTAAAGGCAGCGTGGGTCATAAGGACCTTTTTATCTCTAAGATGCCAACATGAAAACAGTGTTTGGGGCAAGTGGGATGGGATAACCCTTGTAGATCTGACCCCTCCACTCAGTAACCCTGTTCCCAATATGAAGCTCCTACCCAATATCTGATTTTCTCACTCCACAGCCACTGTTCTGTGCTTTACTTTGCAATCCATAACTTTCTGTTTGTCTCCATTAGCCGTCTCTGACAGTGGACCTTGCCGAAACTTTATTTGAAAAATCTAACCTCAGTATGCTATACAGCATCTGTCATGTTTTTCTTATCTGCCATGGCAGCATTATCTTCAAAGATATCCAGCAGGTTAGTTAAGCATGACCTCCTGTGTCTAAATGTATGCTGGCTGTCCTTAATCAAACTGTCTTTCCAGGTGTTCTCATTTCACATCCCTTAAAGGTTTCCTGTGCCAGATGTTAATCCTACTGCTCTATAATTTCCTGGTTTGGCTCTTGACCTCTTTTGGGGGTGGGGGAAAGAAGCCAGAGTGCCACTTTTAGCCTCAAAAATTTCTGCAGGAATCATGGTACTTTCATATAGTGTCTCCTTTATCCCCTCTTTTATCGGTGTTTTTGCTCAGCCCAATTAACGGGTGTTGACTGCTAATGGGCACTTAGACCACAGTCACCTTTCTAAACCAGTTGGTATCTCAGAGGCACGACAAGTTTTTATAACTGAGAGGATGTGTTGGTGCTTTGCCAAAAAGCCAAAGGCCAAAACTGAGCACTCAAAAATGGAGCAATGTTGTAGCTGCCCTTATTTATTAGAGGGGAAAAAAGAGTGAAGAAATGGCTCAGACCTCTTGCACCAAAGTGCCGTGCCTTGGGTTTTTAACTTCTGAGAGATGTGTTGGTAGCTGGTTCCTTTCTTTGAATTGCAGCAGTCATGAGGGTAGGAACAGAGCAGGTACCCCTTTTTTGGCCTTGGAGAAACAGTCTCCAGTGCAGAGGTGGTATTTCTTCTGATGAAGAAAGTAAGTTGAGCCTTCCCTCTTCTGTATGCCAGATCAGAGGGTTTTTTTCCTACTCTAGAAAGCCATACCATTTCTTACTCTTCTTATGTGCTGATGATAGATAGTCCAGGACAGGGTTTTTTTTCACACCACCAGTTTAGACTGGTAGCTTGTATGGAGGAACGGAACCAAAGATAAGCTTCATGGGTCTCCATTCCCCTTTTTCAGGGAGTGAAAGATTCACATTTCTCAGCTTGTTGCTGTGTGTGAGACCTCAGCACCCAGAAAGATAATTAGTGTGAGTAGGTGTGGAGTGGCCTTGTTCTTCTTTGTGGCTCCACAGAAACAGAGAAGATGAATGAAAGAATAAAGTGGCAAATAGGTTATCTCATACTGCAATAGAAAATATTGAAAATATGGATTATAAAACATGGAAGTAGAGACAATTGTCATTCTTCACCCTACTGACTCCCAAATTCATGGCTTGTTTTAAAACGTTAGATGAAAATGGTCCCATTTTAGCTGCATTAGAAATGAAAGCATACACCTATGTTTCTGTGCTAAACAATATATTATTAAAGAGGCCATGATAAATCTAACTAAACTGCTTTCTGGGTTTTCTAAATACCCAGAGCAAAAGTGTAGCATGCCTTTACAGATCCGAGTAACTGGAATTACCTTTATGAAGTGTCCTCATTTGCTTTTTTAATTAACCTCCATAACCTTAATGTTATGATAATTAAGGGGTATTCTTTATGATCTCAGATCAGCAGAGCACGTACTACCGTCAAGTCCAGGAGATCTTCTCTCGATAAGGGCATGTGCTGAATCAAGGCCAAACCACAGATTCTTTCTTTTTGGTCCATGGGTCAGTACGATAAATGGGATTTAACCCTTGCCCACACAGGAGCGAAAGGACATGAATAACTTCATGTATACAGGCAGCAGAAGTTTTGCTGTTGATTTCACTGCATGAGCTGAGGCTGATCATAGTGTTTAAAGAAAAGTGGATACGTAAGGGTTTGAGTGGCTGGTTCTGTAGGACGAACTTGGCCTTGAATAAACCAGGTCTGGCTCTCCTCCCCTCAGTTCCCATTCACAGCTGCTTCAGTTAGAAAGCTGCCGATATTTCTAACAGTTTGAGGGACTCTGCCTCCAGGTCGGACTCTTCAAAGCCTGAAGTGGGTCTGAAATGCCTAGGAGGTTTCCAAATAACCATCAACATTTTGGTCCCTACTCTCTGGAAAGTAACTGCAGAGTTTTATGTATTTCTCCAGGCACCAGTACTGGTTAGGAGTGGACCTGTTGGAAAGCAGCACTGCAGAGAAGGACTTGGGAGTTCTGGTCAACAACAGGTTGACCATGAGCCAGCAATGTACCCTTGTGGCCAAGAAGGCCAACAGTATCCTGGGGTGCATTAGGAAAAGTGTGACCAGCAGGTTGAGGGAGGTTCTCCTCTACTCTGCCCTGGTGAGGCTCCATCTCGAGTACTGCATCCAGTTCTGGGTGCCTCAGTTTAAGAAGGACAAGGAATTACTGGAGGGAGTGCAGCAGTGGGTTATGAACATGATTAGGGGCCTAGAGCATCTTNTGGAGTCTCCTTCTCTGGAGACATTCAAAGCCTGCCTGGACACATTCCTGTGTGATCTGCTCTGGGTGAACCTGCCTTAGCAGGTGGGTTGGACTGGATGATCTCCAGAGGTCCCTTCCAACCCCAACCATTCTGTGACTCTGTGATTCTCTTATAAAGTCTTTACAGACCTTTTTTCCCTCTGATTTTGCATTTTTTGCTTTCATATACTGATTTATTTTAGAAATATGTGAGGGGAAAAAACAAAGAAAACAAACAAATGAAAAAAAAAGAAGCAGGAGCATGAATATGCAACTGAGAAAACTCTTTCAACAAATATTACTACCACAAACCTACATACCAGTCTGGTTTCGTTACTATAGCAGCAGCACTAGTGAGGTATTTTCTCAGGCTGCAAGACCATAAATCAAATACAAATGCTTTAGTTATGTCCAGTATGATCTTGTCCCATTCTTCAATCTTCCTCTACCTGTGCTTACTGTGCAGTTCTGGTTTGGATAGAGGAACATCTGAAGCATAATTTGTAGAGGAAATCACTTTCCTCTCCAGCTGCAAGCCAGAAATGCCAGATTTTTCATCAGCTGAGAAGACATTTTCTCTTGTGAGTCAGCTTCATTCTGGTTGTTTAATAGGTATCAGTACGTGTGGAGGCCTGAAAGCATCCAACTAATTCTTTTAAAAAATTAGCAGAACAGGAAATTATTTGCAAATTTTGTTTGACAACAATCCAGAAGAATTTGGATTGCCTCATCATTGTTAGGCAGATAACTGGGTGGAGCAGGCTGCTTAGTTTTGTTAGGGAGACGAATGTGGAGGGAAATTACTTGGAAGACACACATAATTGGTTTGGCCAGTGGCCTGATTTGACTGGTTGGTCAGTTTATCTCTCTTTGTTTCTTTCTCCAACAAAAATAAATGAGCTTCCCAGTTCTCCTTTCGTTTTCAGTAGAACAAGTCTAGCCATTCAGTTTTCTTCCTTGACTGATCAAAAGACCCAGAAACAGAAGTGCAACCAAACCATGTGCAGTATTTGAAGGAAGGCTGTCAAATTATTTTTATTAAATTGATTAATTGCAGGAAATTCCAGTTTCTGACTGACATGCTATACTACAGATGCTCCTTAGAGAAAAGGATTGTTCTTTCAAGAAACCTGCCATGTGTTGTGTTTCTTTGGGCCTTTTTTTCAGCAGTTTTGATCTTTGCATCTGCAGTCTTTTTGTTTTGTCTTTCTTTTTAAGGCAGGCAAAAATATGGGCGAGTAGAAATTTTTGTTAGCATAACTCTTGGATTTCTTTGGCTCACAGTTATTTTAATGTGTTAAAATGCCAGTGGAGCCAAGATAGTCTGTGCAGTCTTTTGTTGACAGGCATGCCACCTGTGCTGGCAAGACTTGCACATCTAACATGAATGTCCATCTAAAATGGAAGGCTAAGCATGACTAGACATGACTAACCATGAACTTAGTATGGACAAGAGCATGCCACTTGGAAAATGTATCATATGAGTTTGAGAGTAATGGAGAAAAACCCCCTTTCCCAGAATAAAGGAGAAAAACCTCATTTCCCAGGCACCTAACTTCATTTGCTCTGATTTTGGGTAACTATCAAGGAGTCAATATATAAAAAGGTGCTTTTTTCTGGCTGGCTGCATGTTATTAAAGCCATTGGTCAAAATATTTGCTGATGGACAGGGTTTTTTTTGCATAGAGAGCAGTGTAGTCTTCCCACTAAATACGAGACTGCTCTAGGAGCTTTGGTGACTTAACTGCATAGTCCTCTTGCAATCTCTCTCTTGTTCTCCCCATCCTCATCCCCTCTGTTTTCAAAGCATTGCAAATGAACTCTGCTCTTAATGAGACTCCCTCATTGCATGTTCCCTTGCCCATATTTGTAGCACACAGCATTAATCCAAGATCAGCTTGGAGCAGGTAGCAACCGGACAGCGAGAGCTCGGTCTTTACTGAATGCGAGACCATCCTTTCTGCAGAAATGGTTCACCTGGTTTCCGTGCATCCAAACAGCTAAAATTTCAGTATGATCTCACATGTTGTTTCCCCTGGGCAGCTTACAGATGGCTGATCTTTGCATTGGCTTTAATCCCCATGCCAGTTTACTTACACTGCATTGTTGTGTTGTTTCACCTATGTACGCTTAATGTGCCACCTGGGTTTTATTTTCAAGCTGATCTCCTTTGTGTCTTAGGCTTTACTATGGATTCAAATGGACACACCCAAACACATCCTTTTTTCTGCACCCTTCCTTTTTTTCAATAATTATTTATAAATATGATAAGGTTAGTCTTCTTAGCCATGTAGCTATTACCATCACTTGTGCTGAAAGTTGTCTGCTACACATGGTTTTGTGAGGAGACTAAAAGTTTGTACTTTTTACTATGTTTATTTTTGTTATTGCCTTTGAGTACAGTTCAAGAATGGTGTAGTGGGATGTACATCTATACATGTGAGATACTTGTATCACACATGTTTATGATTACCTTGGAGTACATTCCTAGGTTTCTGCACCGGTGGAATAAATTGCATTTAGTTTGCAGTTCTGACCTTCTCACCTGCACTCTGCTCACTATAATCTTACTCTGCAGGAATTGCTTTGAACACCTCAATTCAATAAGACTGTTTTTATACAACACGCTATTTTCTAATGAAAATAACCTGCTATAAAAATACTTTTCTGTTTTTCCCCTCTGCCATCGCTTGCAGCCTCCACTGAGTCACAGCAAGGAATGACTATTATACTGATCTAAAACTTAAGCACTACAGGCTTAGGACTGTATATATTAAGAACAGATTATCTCATGAATCAGCTAGGCTAGAACAGAAGATGTTTCACCGAGGTCCTTGAAAGCTTTCTTTTACAACTTGGAGGAATAATGAAATGTTATCATACCTTAGAAATAAAAGAATTTTGTGGTTCAAGGCGGAGGAGAGAAATGATTTATCCTACTAGGGAAAAGGAAACTACGGCAAAGGACAAGGGAAAGTGGGAGGCAAGGAGGTGAGCCAGATTGTCTCTCTGCTTTTCTCTTCCATTTGTTCCCTTCAGTGCCATAAGGAGAACAGCAGAATGGCTGTTCAGGGCCGTGCTTAAACCATCTCACTTCTGTGAGCATCACCATGTGAGGCACCTACAGCTTTTATTTTCTAAAACTTTATGCTTTTCCTCCTAATTATCTGTTAGGGATCCAATCCAAGAAGTTTGAGTAAAATTTAACTGCATCTAGTAAAAGAAAACATGCAGGGGTTGCTTCAGAAAACTTCTTCTATTTTTAATCTGCATAGAGAAACATTTGGTTGCAAGCCCATGTTGGAATGGTGTGTGTAGATATTGTCACCCAGACATGAGCAGGAAAACAGCACATTGCATCGTCTATATACATGCTCTACTTTGAACACTCGCCAGTTTTCTATACTTGAGCTAACCACTATGTTGAGCTCAATTAAAGTCATACAATATATGATATTTTAAAATGGTTATCGCTGACATGCACAGCAGATATTTTGGGAACACGTTTTGAAGCAGAGATAGCAACTGACAGTGACTGATTTTGTGCAATAAAATAGTAAACACTGGACAAGAGGTCTCTCATCATGCCTCCTCCTCCTATATGTAGTTCGGTGGTGCAGAAATTCAACAGTGAAGTCACAGGTTAGATCACCTGTGTGTCAAGAGGTGGCTTTCTAGTATCTTAATTTTCTTTTATGCACCCAAAAGGGTAAGACAATTTGTTTCCAAAGTGCAGAGGGAGGAGTTAGAGCATGACTTTGCTTGCTGCAGAGCTGGAGAACCGTGGGATGGGCCTTGAGCAGACCTAGTGAGGAAGGAGACAAAGCTAAGAAGGCACCATGTGTTTGTTTACACCCAGTCTAGATGAATTTAGATCTTCCTAACTTGTGGGCCAGCTCTACTGTAAGATCTGAAGTGTGATTTGACTAAGAGTTAAGTCTGATTACCATGACTTTGTAAGTAAGTCAGACTTAGTCAGTCTGTCTCTGAGTACGAGTAACTGCATCAAAACTGCAGCAACCGGTCTGTGCGCAGGGCTGGTTCCAGGGGACTGATGTGGCTCTGCCGGTTCACGTTTATTCCAAAAACAGCACTGCGATAACTTTGTACTGGCAGATTTTATGCGGGATCGAGTGTCCTCCATCCTCCCACAGCTGGCGTAAGGCCAGCATAAACTCTATATCATGCGTTCTAGCTAATTCATCTTAAATGTGATTATGTGCCCTGGGCTGATCCAGATCAAATGTGTACTGAGAGCAAAGAGCCAGGATTAATGATCATGGAGGCGTGACCTGAATTCAGCCATGGAAGAGAAAGCTGTGATACAGCCTGGTTGCTCTGACAGAGCTGCTTGGCACTTCTTTCCTTGGGGAGAAGGGCCAGGAGCAGGAAAGGACCAAGTCACTCATGGAAAAGGTTTTTCATGGTGGTGGTGTAATTTTGTTCCTCTCCAAAGGTGCCTGTACTGATTCTCCTCCTTTGAACTATGTAACTGCACATGTGGATTGACATAGGAGTTAGGATATCCCTCTGTACAATACCGGCTTCTGTTCTGCTGTAGTCTCTCCAGATCTGATGACAAAGTTGGACCTTTCCATTGCTAGGACAGACCCGAGGCTCTCTTAAATTCTTAATTATAAGAGCCTCTTAGTGAACCAAGATGCTACAAGTTCCTCTCTTTCCTTGATGTGAGGTGAGGGCTGCTGGATGTGCTCCCAGCACATCTCAGCACTGGAATGCAGAGGTTTCTTCCTGAACCTCCCACCCACAGTGATGGTGATGGCTGTCCCAAAGCCTCAGCAGCACTGCTCTCCCATGCCTGGCCGTGTGGTTCCTGTCTGTCATGGGTGCTAGTGGTGGATAAATCTTTGGGTGGGAGACCTGACAGAACATGGCTTTTCCTGGCAGGTCACTGCCAGGAGGACAGGAGGATGAGGATTTGTAGGTCTGATCCCTGTAACCCAGGAGACCTTCTGACTGCAGAGCCATTGCAAGGCGTGGGAGTTATCATTAAGCGTTCCTTGAGGGAAAGGAAAAGCTCTGGTGGTTTTGCTAGCATTGCAAGGACTACAGCAACAGAGAGCATACAGTGATGGTCTCCTGTCGCCTTACGATCCAAATACAATTCCCAAATGTCAAAACTGAAGCTCAGATGGTGGCTGAAGAGAGGCCAGACTTGCTTGAGCTTGGTGTGGAAAGCTGGAGGTACTTTTGCAGTAAGGCCTGCACAGAGGTACGTGTTTTGGAACCATGGGGCTGTACTTCACCATCTCCACCAACCAGACCCTCGTGCGAAAAGTCCTTGATCACCTTTGGCTTCTCCTGCTCTCATGTTCCAAACCATTTGTAGTAGAAACTTTGGCCAGGCTCCCATCTTCCACCCAGAACTTAACCCATCTCCTTAGAACCTACACCCCTGTTCTTCCACAGCAGTGCTTCTTTCATCTCCCTCTCTGTAGCCATGTTGCCACCCACTTTGAATCGTTCTCTCTGTTTCACCCCTTCATGCTCAAGCCCCTTTATCCCCTGACTGGTGTGCTCCTGTGTGCATGCTGCTCTTCCAAGCTGTCCTCTGACTCATTTACTCCACCAGTGCTGCTAACCTTGCCTGCAGATCTTTCTTTTTTTATACCAGGCATACTTTAAATGTGAAATCTGCAGCTGATCTGTAAGTCTTTTCCTGGCCCTGAAGACACTCCTCAACCTTGTTTTCTACATAGAATTATGCAGCTGAGAGGCACTGGATGAGAGGAGTCAGCACTTTGTAATAATACTTCAGATATACAAATTGGAAGCATTTGCTTACATCTTTCTTACCATACCTTTGCATATTCTTTTGGCAGACAGTGGTGAAATACTTAGATCACAATCTCCGTCAGGCAGAGAGCAGGCCCTCCTATCTGCTTTTTACCTGGCACTGGTACTGTTATCACATGAGCTTCTCATGATGGTAATTGGACCTGAAAATGGAGGGATTTGTCTCCCTGTTTAAAGATCATGAGGTTTTGATGAAGTATTTTCCCTAACACCTAAATATATTGCTTCTGAAACACTGCCAGAGCACTTTGTGAGTTTTATAGTTAATAGACGCTTCAGGCTTCCACTCTGGTCTTTAGCCATTGGTCAAACCAATGGCTCCCCTGTGGTAAGGGGAGACAGCCCATCCTGGACAGACACCTAATTTGGGGTTGTGAGGGATGCAGGACATCACCCCAAGGCGGGAGCATGAGCAACACATGGAAATAGTTCCCAGGTTCACTGCAGCAGCATTTAACACCTGTACTCTATGGGATTTAGTGCATTGGAGTTTTTCAATAGAAAACAGAAGTTTAGTAGAAAGTGTTCCTTAAGCAGAAACTCAGTTTTCTGCAGAGTTGTTTTCCAGAGGCAAAATGTCTATCAGTTCTCACAATAATAATAGCGGAACCCCAAGCTGCTGCTGTGTTTTAAACCTCCAGGATCTTTGGAGCCGTGTTGAAGGCTGTACATCTCTTTACTGTACATAGTGGGGATGCAAAGCTATCCTTGGAGATAATAGAATCGTAGAATCATTTTGGTTGGAAGAGGCCCTCAAGATCACCAAGTCCAACCGTTAACCTAACACTGGCACCAAACCATGTCCCTGAGAACCTCATCTACGCATCTTTTAGACACCTCCAGGGATGGTGACTTCACCACTTCCCTGGGCAGCCTATTCCAGTGCCTGACAACCCTTTCCATGAATAATTTTTTCCTAATATCCAATCTAAACCTCCCCTGGTGCAACTCGAGGCTATTTTGAAATAAAAAGGGTCAGAGTATGTAGTCTGCTTCTGTGTAATTAACAACAAAATAATTCCATCGTCATATTTCAAACCTGCCTTTAAAGTGACCTAGGAAACCCCATCTGACAATGTTGGAAGCTGCTGGCACGAACCACCTCTCATTCCTATCTCAGATGCTGAAAGCTGAGAGATAGTTTTATTTTGGCAAAATTATATTAAAAAACCACTGAAATATCTGCGTGTGCATGTGCCAGTGGGCAAATTTAAAGCAGTGGATTGCTCTTCAGTATTAATTATGTTAATTTATGGCCAGATGTGACTCATTTGATTACTTATGAAAATCAAAGCCAAGTTATTTTCTCTATAGTATTGTAGGAAGAGGACTAAGTGTATGTGTGCATATGTGCGTGTGTGCGCGTGCATTATCAAGAGGGAGTTACCTCACCAATCCAATGCCTTTGCTGCCTTTTATCCTTGCAGCCCATGAAACAAGAATTAATGCAAAAATCAATTTTCAGTGCTTTTAATTTTTTTATTATTATTTTTAATTAAGGACTGCCTGTCCCAGCAGTTTGCTTCACTTTTTTCCTGGGGTTTTCTAAACTGACAGAACTACAGGAGGTTTCACATTCAGCGTTTTCCTGTTTCCCATGTTCTGTTCTTTATTTCTGGAATTTATCACAAGAATAGGTTGAACCAGTTTCACCTGTTTGTACATCTCATAGCACAATGGGGCTCTAATTGAGACACCTCACATTACTGAGCTGATGCCATTATTATTTAAAAGCAAGTAGGTACCTATTAGGAATATTTATTCCTTGTCTTCTATCAAGAAAGCAATTTTCTAAAGAGAGTCATGTTTTTGTCTTATTTAGAGTATTGATTACCTACTGCTTTGAAATAAAAGGAGATTTATATGCTCTGCTGCTAGATAATCTGTGAAAGACTGTTATGGTAAGATTGAGCCCCTAGGCTGGGAGCCAAGAAGAGAGAGGATGTTTCGCAGCTTGGCTCTGCCTTTCTCACATGATTCATCGGATGCTATTTAAATCTCTTTGTACCTCTATTCAGTTCTTGATTTCACAAGAAAGTTGTAATCGTTGTAATTGCTGTGATGCTGAGCTCCCTGGCTCATGGGGCTTGCAGGAACACTTGCCATGATACGGAGACAATGTGCAAACAGCTCTTCCACTCTGCTCTCAGCCCCAGATATTCAGAAGTCATGCCCGAATCACCTGAGATTTGTTTAACTTTTTTAATTATCGGGGTTTTTTTTAAATCTTGAAACATTTTGAAGTGTTTCAAGTATTTTTTATTAATCCACAGTGAGATTAGCTAGAAAAAAAATCTCAGTTTTAAATCAAAACAGGGGCTCTTGCAACCAGGTGATGCCAAGAGCTGAGGCTTTCAGCAGAGTGGCAGATATAGTAGCTAAAATGGTGAAGGGTTGATGAACACTGGTATGTGGTTCTGCAGATGTGGCTCTTCTGAGGAAAAGTGCAGGAGGAGTGGTGAAGGAACCTGCATGTTCTATAGTGTTCTGTAGCAGCAGTAGTAGCTTCCTAAAGCTCTGTTCAAGAGGAAACAGGGCCTTTAGTAAATGGAGGCATAGGGGGAACGTGAAGAGAAGAGAAGAGAAGAGTAGAGAAGAAGAGAAGAGGAAAAGAGCAAAGCAAAGAGAAAAGGAAGAGAAGAAGAAAAAAGAGCAGTTAAAAAATAAAAAAGGCGGGGGAGTGAACCTTCGTGCTTTCAGACAGATTCAAAACTAAGGGCTTGAGAGGATGCTGAAGAATTTGAATTTCCTCTCTGTGTTTCAGTAAGTGTGTTTTGCACTGCTTCTATTGAGGGAATCTGCAGGAAGCACCGAGTAACATATTCCTGGTAATAGTATTTGCAGGGATGGAGGTGAAGAAGCACTGTCTCCCAAGCTGTTCTTGAAGTAGTAACACCATACTTTGTGTTGGTGTGAGCAACTCCGAGTGCAGCCTGTGCATTCTCCACACCCCCAGAAATACCGACTCAGTGCTGCTTGCAGATCACCTACACTGAGAAGACTGGTTCCCCAGCTGGTGGCATGTACAGCTGAGATCTGGTCCTACATATTTTTGCTTGGTTTCTTATTGTACATGTTGACTTTAACTCAGTGGAAAACAGGAGCAGAGCTTGTAACAACTGGGTAATTAACAGATCAGTCTCAAAGCAGAGGATGATGTTTGGATTGGACACAAGAGGGAGATTTTTCACGATGAGGGCAATCAGCCATTGGAATAATCTAGCCAGGGACATGGTCGATTCCCCAGCATTGGACACTTTTAACATTCAGCTGGACAGGGTGCTGGGGCCATCTTGTCTAGACCACGCTTTTGCCGAGAACAGTGGGACCAGATGATCCTTGTTGTCCCTTGCAACCTGGTGGTGTGTGATTCTATGAATATAATGGGCAGCATAAGAAACGCAGAGGAGGGGATTTTCTGCTGCTGTGTGTTTTCTTAGCCCCACTGACCTCAGCCGGTCGTTGGCACTCAGCTGGAGCACCAGTATGAGCTTTTTGGGCACCACAGCACCAGGGCTGGGCCCCATCTGATGGGCTTCCCACTGCCTTGCACACAGCCTGGCTAGCAGCACACCCCTGCTTCCTGGGCCAAAAAGCTGAAAACTTCGAAAGATGAAAGCTTCCACGAGCGACCTTTCCTCCAGGCTGCTCCGAATTTCACGCTTCCCCTGCACCCAGCGAGATGCCCTGCCCCAGCTGCCAGTGCCGGCACGTGAGGAGAGGGCCGCCGCCGCCAAAGCAACCTGCTGAGCATCCGCCCTGCAGCCAGTGCCTGCAGACTTGAACCCACCGTGCGCTAAAAACCTCTGGATTACAAAGCCCGCAGGGAAGCAGAGCCCCAGCAGGAGAGCATCCTGGCTTGTGGCAGCAACCACAGGTACCTTTTCCTCTTTCCCTTCCGAAAAACAGTTTTAGGAAATCTGAGTGGTTGCCTTTTTTTTTTTTTTTTCTCTTTGCCTGAACAAGTGTTGCTGTGAGGCAGTGATGGGGTGGGAGGTGGTATGGTAACCTCAACCTTGGTGCTTGCCAGCAGGTCACTGCTGCAAACTGGCATCCAATGCATGTTGCATTTTTGCTAGGGAAATCATCTATGGGAGATTACTGGGTCAGCACAAACCCAGTCAGAGGTCTGGGAGCGATGTGTATTTAAAATGAGATAAATGAAGATGTCGCTTGAGTTCAGCCTTTTCCAGAGTTGTCAGAGATTAATGATTTATTTCAAATTCCTGACATAGTTCTTAGTCTCAGATTCTGGCAGCATCTGTTAATCCTCTTGGCTGTACAAAAATCTGCAAAATAGGAATCCTGAAGTTTCAAAAGGCAGAACATAAATTAAGATCTCCTCAAGACAGTTTTCTAAACTAATTTTATTTTTTTTAATTGAGATTTTAAAATTACCCCTATTCCTGCTTGAAGTGTAAGTCATAGTTTTTGGATTGCCTGGGGCAGACAACACTGCATAGTCTGTGTGTTTTGAAATTTCCAATCATTTGCTATGTGTATGCATGATTGTATTAATTGGATTATATTCCGAGTGTATAGATACTGCACTATATTTGTGGAGAATGAATCTAACAAACACTAATCCTCAGAATATGCCAACAGAGAAAAAAGTGGTACATTATATGCAACTGATAAGACAGATTTAAATTATTTACCCCCAAAGTGGTAGCAGAGATGAGACTTGAACTGTTACTATTATCGTTCTTCGAAATCTCTTTCCAGTTGGGATTTATCTTTTTTCTTCCATGACTCTTATTATGATCTGAAACTCCCATTTATTTTAATTTCCTTCTTTTTCCTGTCTTTATACATCTCCTTTTTTAAAAGCTGTCATAATTTGTTGAGTGAAAACTCAATTTTGCATAATAATGCTTAGGGGTGATTGTTCTCTCGAGTTTTGTAATGGGTTTCTCCGAACTCCAGGGTCATTCTTGGCTGGGCTGATCAGGTTTCACATTTGCTTTTCTACTCAGTGCAGATATACACCAGGTTTTAAAATATATTTCACAACCTAGAAGTGGCCCCCAGCCTGCAACAACCTGTCACCCTGTTTGCACCCAGTGGAGCTACAGTTTCCACAAATCGTGTCACGCCAACATTTTCTGGTTCGCAACAAGCAGTTGCTGCTTAGTTGGGAATGTCTTTGGAGGGGATGGGATGGGGTGGGCTAAGAAAGGAAACCCCGTTGCAAATGGCTTAGGCCTTGCAAGTCCGGGCTTTTGCCAGCAGAGCTTTGCTGGTTTGATGGTGTAGGTTTGAACCGTACCTCATCGGATAAGGTCTTTGTTTTCTGTGCCTGGCGATGCAAAGAAGAGCTGGTGGCAGAGGGCTGTGGGGTGTTCGTCGCTCATGGCGGGAGCAGCGAGTTGTGCCCCCTTCTGTGAGCGGCCTGTGGAGCTCACCTGGCAGAAAATACGAGACGGCCGTATTATTCTTTAGGTCGGCTTATATGTTGTGTGTACCAGTGGGGCAACAGGCACTGGGGATTCAGGAGCGCTGGGAAACTCTTATTTGCCACTGGCTTCACTTTTGCTGTGTTTAATGTCTTTTCTGTAAGCGTCAGAGCCTTCAAACAGGGATAAGCCCCACAGGACTAAGCCTTATGGAGATGCTGGAGGTGCTTAATTACTTTAGGTTTGAGCAGCACATGAAACAGGTCAAACTACGTGCAAAAGTAATTTTTGACTCCAAATTTTACAGCTCTGTTGCTTCCTAAAAGCAGGTCCCGTGCAGTGGAAGTATCTCCTCTGCTGCAATTGCAGCAGCTTGTCGAAGCTCAGTAATTCCTCAAGCCTTGACCCACACCAGTCACAAAAAGAAACTGTCTGAGGACAAAAAAGCTTTTCACCCTTTTTTTTTTTTTTCAATATAATTCGAACTGTGTTTTTGCTTAAAGGACATTTGCCCTTTTTACATCCAGCACATTCATTATATGTTTCCATAGAGCATTTCTATCCTTTCAGTCAGGATGACCTTTATTTTATATTTAAATGCAACAGCAAAACAAGAAGAAAAAAGAAGTAATGTGAATTCTTCCAGCTCCTTCGCCGGCTCGCTCTCTGCACATGAATGCAAAATGGCAGCTGCCACTGCAGCACAGTCAAGAGTTCCCATTTAAAAATGCAGTGCTTACAAAAGAAGCCCAAACAGCCATAAGCTACAAAACCCAACATCTGATAAATGGAAAAGGACAAAATCAGGTCATGGAGGCAGCGCATATCTTTTTCCCTTGTACCGCATCTTTCATCTGTGGATCTAGAGTCACCATACAGGCATCATCCTACCTCCCGAGTGAAAGCATAGCATCATAGAATAGTTTGGGTTGGAAGGGAGCTTTAAAGGTCATCTAGTCCAACCTCCTTGCAATGAGCAGGGACGTAGAAATGGAAAGGAGCAGAGAGGATTGTGGATCCCAGAGAGATGGGTCACCCGTGTGTTTGTATAGAGCACCATTTCTAAGAGGGGAGGTAAAGAATTTCAGGCCGGGCTGAAGCTGCAAGTGGCATTTCATTAGGCACAGGTAATTAACAGAACCGGAATTAATGCCCGTGTGTGCAACAGAAAGAGCCCTAGGATTTTAATCAAGGCTATTAGTCAGCATATTGGTGAAGCGACGCTGAATTCTGCAGCCCCCTTCATGCGGCAGTCTCAGAGTTGATTACAAATTCACCGACAGCCTTCATTTTTCTTCAATGGCACCTCTGAAAGCACCGTTTTTCCAGTTCCCGGGGCCCTCAAGGAGTGCCCCAGCAAATGGGGGTCTCGGCCTGGGGGAGATGTGGAGGGGCTCCTTCCAGCGTGGGGTGCGGGAGCTGCCAGGGGGGTCAGCCCTGCCTGCCCTGGCCCCCCTGGATGAGGAGCCCCAGGCGAGGAGCAGGGGCAGGTGGGGAGCCAGGCTTTTCATCTTCCTGCTGATTTATGTATTGCAGAGAGGTAAAGTGCGTTTGCATTTATGCAGTGCCAGTTTACAAAGAGCCCTCAAGAGCGAGCTCCGGGTTGCCCGAAAACAGACGAGAAGGAGGGCGTCCTTGCTACCAGCAAAAGCCAATGGCTGCCTTCCCCACTGGCTCCACTCTACGCATTTCAGAGGAATCCTGGGCCATTCCTGCAAGACTTCTGGTAGCCAGTGAAGTCCCAGCACTGTAGCCTGGATGTTACCATATTAGGCATATTTTGCATTTCTAAGTTAGTATCAGTGATAGGCAGTTTCTGATTTCGACTATTTTTCTGTTCAGCCTGAAGTGTTGAGGTGTTGTCCAAAATTAAATTTGAACACATGCACATGCGTGCATGGAAATGTGTGTACGTGTGCATATGCAAGGTGAATTTTGCACCAAATTTTCGTCATGTATCTGAGTCATCACTGCATGCAGGCTCTTTGATTTTTATTGATAGGCAGAGCAGATCTGTGCTGGTTGGGGTCTGGAAAGTTCATACCTGCCCAGGGAGACTGCTCAGTTCAAAATGGAAGTACAGATCAACCCCTAGGTTTATTTTTCAGACTTTGCAGATTTTTTGAGGAACAAGCTCGGGTGATGCCAATTCCCTTTGCATGGTATCTTTTGTGTGCTCTTTTAGTCTAAGAAGAACCTCATCTGTGTGACAGGGAAGAACAGCACCCACAGGCTTTCCTGCCATCCAAAGAACGGTATCAGCCCTGGGAAGTCAGGAAACTGGCCTGGACTGAATATCGTTAAAAGCTTTTGGAGGAAAGTCAGTTAATTCCTTTTGTCTCTGAAACTCCCATTAATCTCTGCTCAGATTCTCTCCATTCCTGCTGCCACACCTGGCTTTTAAAAGCAAAACACCCTTGGTCTCCACTAAGCATAAAGAAAGCAACATGAAAGAGAAGCTATAATTGCTTGCCTAAGAGTGTCTCTTCTCCCCAACCCCCTTTTCCTGCTGTTTGGTCACCTTTATTTTTCCCTTTTTCCCTGAGGTTTGATGTCTTTGCTCATTATTTTAACTGTCAACAGTACACAGCAAGCTCTGTGGAGCCGGGGACCTTGGGCCTGGTTTTGATCTAATTTTTACAGATGTGAAGGGAGTTACTTGAAGTTTCTGGTGGTGTAATTGATAGCAGAATCGAACCCTCCTTTGAGATCTCAGGGACATGCCATGCACCCCTGGCATGGCATAAATGTTTGTTACTTCCATAGCAACTCTGCAGAGAAAGCCCGGTACACTTGCGAGTTAACTGCAAACCTTTGCATATGTGTGTTTGTCTATCTTTCTCACCGTTCTGATTCCTGTCTACTCTGTGGCATTTAATTTAGGATTAGCTATCATTTGCTTCCACTGTGTTGCAAACTAATTACCAGAAAGTTCATTTTTCTAATTGCCTTTCTTTCATCCTTCAAGAATGAAGTTTACTGCAGTGATCGTCCTTGCAGAGGTCACCTTGAATGGCTAAAGGAGCTCATTGGAGTCTCAAATGCATCTTATCAGTGCAACTGAATAGTAGCTCCGGGGCATTTTCAGCTGGTGTGGAGCCAGCCCAGCTTGGTGCCAGTTCCCCTTCGCTTTCCTGGGTGCAGGAAGCATGTCAAGGCGAGGGATGGTGCATTCCAGCGGCTGAAGAGCCTTGTGCTTGGATCTGCCTTGACGACGTGGTGGTTCCTGTGAAACCATCGCTAGTCAGCGCTCATTAACAGCACCCAGCTTGCCCTGGTTTCTGCCAGCAAGGAGTTCAGCCCCGGGTTTGGTGAGAGCAATACTGTGGCTTAGAGCTGAGCTGGGCACAAGCACGGCAGGACTGCAGAGCGGAGAATTAAGTAGTGCCTCCTGCAATGTTTAATTATGGGCGGGTCTAACTCATCTCTGCTGTAACTCTTTGGTAGCCAACACGGTTATACCGCAAATGAGTGCTATTTCCAATCGGAGGTGCCCGAAGAGGAAGATCAAGGGCTGATACAAGGAGATAATTTCTTGTGACTGATTTTGGGGAGGCAGTGCTCGTTTCAATGTTCTTAAAGGCTATTTACAAATGGCAAAAAGGGAGAAAAACAATGTTAAAATTCCTGCTGCTTTTTGCATTTGGAGCATCAATTTGAATGTGAAGAAACAGGGCCAGCTCTAGTTCTTGACCTATACTTGCAGTGTTTAATTCTCTGTGGCGACTATGATGGATGCAAATGCACCAGAGCTGGCATTAAATCACGGCTAACTGTGTAGCTGCATCAGCACAGAGCTAACTGCTTGAATATTTAACCACCTTGTCAAGCAGGCTGTGCTGCATGTGCTGAGCTCTGTGCTTTCTTGTCTCTACTGCTAGCAAGCATTTGAGCCGCTGAGCTTAAATTCCCCGTGTGCCTGTAGCCACACGAACTGTTTTTTTGCTGCTATGATAGCAGCTGCTCTCGCAGGTACAGACTCTGACGCTGTCGATCACAGCCAGTTCAAGATGACCCCTGGGGATACTTCTGTGGAGGGAGCTGATTTTGCCCTTCCCGCTGCCCTGGCCACGCATTCCTGCCCCTGTGCTGTAATTCATTTTTGCTAGATTAGTTTCAGCCTGGATTAGTTCCTCTGGGCTGGCTCACTGCAGAGCTGAGCAAATGCTTGTGCCAGCACCAGGCAGAGCAGAGGGGGATGGAGAGGGACAAAACGGCATCTTGGAGAAGGAGGGCCAGGGAAAAACAACTGTGAAATTGTGGCCTCTTGCTCTCACTTGCTTCTCCTTTTTTGATGAAAAGATATTGCTATTGTGTCTCCTTGTTTGCTTTTAATTTCCTTCCTCAGACTGATTGTAGAAGTGAAGGAATGGTGATAGGTATTATACCTATAGGCCAAGTCATCTCTGGATGAGCCCAGCACCTTTTAGTCACTGCATTTTGCTTCCAGAGCTTCATATTTTAATAATTCACTCTTGAACAGTTTCACCAGTGTGCCTGGCGAATTTGGCCAAGCATGTTTCCAGCACCTCCCTTACGTACCTGATGCCCATCAGCTCCACGTGCCCTCTTGTCACCCCAGCCAAACCCCAGCGCTCTGCCTCCAGCTGGGAGCTGGTGCTGAGCCACACAGGAGCCAAATAATGTATCGGTGGCCATCTGAGAGTCTCTGAGCTGCCCTGCTTTGCATTTATTTCTCAATAACACTCTTGCATTTAAACACAGCTGCTGCCAGGTGCTCTTGCCTCTGGAGGGCAGGCAGGTGGCTCGGCACGGGGTTGCATAGGTTTGGGTGGTGGAGCGCTTTGTCTGGGGACTCCCAGGAGAGGTCCTGGCCCTGTCCTGCACTGCAGCGCAAACAGAGGATGGGTTTTATTTTTCTGAGCACATCAGGTCTTCTAGCACAGCGTGATGTTCTGCATACTGTCAACGACTTCAGGCTGTTTGTCAAGGAGGGGTGCAAAGTAAGCTGAAATGTTGCTCTAATTTTTTGCGTTATCGTTCCTGTCTCTAATGTCATTATTTAATTAGGCTCTGCAGTACTTCCAGAGGAAATATTTTGAAAGGAAGGCACGGGTGTTCACTGCATCTCAATGCCTTTATTACATCTGGGCTAGCTGGATGCAATGTGCAATAAAAAAGCAGAATCAGTGGCTTGGGTCCAACAAAATAAATGGCTTCAGCAACTTCAGCCTGGTTCCATATTTGGCTGTGGTGTGTTGTTCCTCTTGCGGCAGCCGTAGCCATAAAAGGGTAGCTGACCAGTTGGTTTCCAAAAAAAAAGTGTGACCACCTTTCCTACACCATATGGACTAATCCCTTCAGGATCCTTACAAAAGCAAGTTTAGAGTTTTTAAATTCACCAAGTAAGTGAGAAAGTCTTTGCAGCACTGTGCAGATAGTTGCTGCTCTTCTGCCTTTTTTTTTTTTTTTTTTCTTTTATAATGGAGCTTTTGGCAGTATTGAGGAAAAGAGATTTACTTCCACGTTATCCTCAAAAAATAAGTCATACTTGACTCCTTCTTTTTTCCAGAGGAAAGTCCCGACCACTTATCAGATTGCTGGGGTGTTGTAGAAAGGATTGTCAAATAAATCCCCACGTTTTTCCTCTGTTGCTAGTTCATGCACTAACTACTTTCATTTTTTGTCTGGTGGCCTTTTGTATCTATCAGCAACTTCCTTTTCCAGAGCCCCAAAACTACTCAAGTCTTGCTCTGGTGTTGCAGATAGGAAAGCTGAGAATGCTTTGCTGTGTTGGCTTTGCGGTAAGGATTTATTTATTTTAACTTTTACAAATGGACTCTAAAGTCACTATTATTTAAATAATACTGTCTGTAGTTGCTGCCTATTGCTTTTTTTTGTTGCCAAAGTATTTTTTTTGCACTAAAAGGGCCTGTGCTTGTTGGTAACAAGTATATGAAGTGCTCTGACATGTGAAGTACCTCCTGGAGGAAGGACTACGCTATTCATACTGTACTGTATAAATTTATTTTTTCTAAGTTTATTGAAGGGAATAGACTGCACAGAGAGAGGTTATAATAAGCAGAGGCCTGTTGTTGTGAAACTTTATGCGAATAATGTGTAATACTTATGTAAATAAGATTTTAAAATTATGCTCATATTTGGCTAAATCCCAGCAGGCCTGCTCAGGTTATGTGGGATATTCACCTGGAGGACAGCTGGTTGCTTTCAGTGGAGCTGTTGCATTTTCTGCCTTTGCCAAGAGCGATCACTCAAATGAGTCTTTGCAGACTTGGACCTGGTGTTGATCTGACCTGACTTGTAAGGCTTCCCTGCAGAGCCGGGATAAGGAGGAGGTCACCCTGGGCACCATCGCTGGACTCCCCCTCACGCCACTACTGGGACAGAAGCAGAGATTCAGGTCTCTGGTGGACTCCTATGAGATACCTCCAGTAGGCTGTTAAAAATGGATGGGTTGAATCTGCCCCTCATTTCTGAGTTTCCAAAAAATAAGTGTATGCAGCTGCTCTTGTGTAGACAGAGAAATAATTTTCTGAGGCTTGTGAGATGTTAGTTGTTCACAGCCACCTATATAAAAACGTCATAAATTTTTAGTTCTCTAACTCTGCATTTTTCCTGAATACTAAAGTTATAGCCAGCTATAATTTCTGGAAGGAGTACCTGTATCTGATCTTTTTTACTGAATCTCATCCTACCTTCACAGAGGAGGAGTTTTCTTTCAAAGGTGCCTCTGCTTGAAGATAAAGTCCTCGTACGAAGAAATTCCCCATCATTAATAACAATTATTTTTATAGAAATAAAAAGATGAACTCTCACTAAACAGACTTTTTCCCCCCTGTGTAGCAAAACAATAAGTATAAGGATACATTAAATGGGATCGAGAAGGTTGGTGTGAGACCTCACACCCTCTCACATGATTGTACCTTTGCAGATTTTCAAAATCTCTTTGTCCATTCTAGAGCATCGTGCCCGAGCAGAGTTAAGGTTATTTTTTTGTTTGCCCTTGGCTTTCTTTTCTCCTGTGTCGTAACCAAATTAATTTAACAGTCCACTTAATTTGATCCCTTATCTCTTCCCAAGTTAGTTGTCAACCTTTCAGAGAGTCTTGGAGGAATCCACCTCCCTCCTCGGTTGTCAGAGCAGGTAGAGAGCAGGATGCCTGCCGCTCAGCAGGGCGATGCATTGCCAGGACCCACAGCACTTAGCACTTCAGCAGCTTGCATGGGGGACATCCAACTTGCAAATGCTCTGCAAAAGGGAAAGCAAAAGGCACAGCTTGATGAGAGAGTGAGAGGAGGCAGCAGCTGTTCTTCCAAGGCGTGATACAGCCAAAGCCTGGTGGGTGCTGTAAAACGACAGGGTACTGGTGAGCTGTGCTCCTCTGGCTGGGTAAGGGAGAGTCATTCAGAAGTGGAGCAAGCAGGAGCGCTTGAAGTCACAGCGAGAGGGGGGAATGGAAACTGGGGGCAGGGAAGAGCTGCCCAAACACTCGAGCTGCTGGAGTGTACCCCCAGATAGACTGCATTTTTTCAGGCTGACAAACTGAAGAGCTGCATTGCAAGAGCCCCTGTTTTTTCTCCCCTCACTGCTCATCCCCTTATCAACAGCGATGTGCACGTTTGAGAATGACATTAGTCTGGAAAGCCTTGACTCTGGCATCTGCGGCACACGCGTGCTTATGTGCCAGTGAAAACGTTCTACTCGAGTGTGTAGTAATTGGAGTGATTTCCGCAATGCTCTTGGTAAACACAGGCTGGAGAAGGTCACGGAAAGGACAGCATCCCAAGCACTGGTTGAAACTTTACTTTTATTTCTGAATGTAATGAAAGACTTCTCCCCTCCCTCCTGTCTGCATCTGCAGCCCCTCCTCCCCTTCCCCAGCATCACCCTTTGCCAATGCCTAGCACTCTCGTGGGATATAGATGTTAATGTAATGACTTGGTTTTGTTTGTCCTGGCAGCCAGTGAGGAATGCCACGCTTGGTGGCACGTATTTCAGAGGCATTTAATAATCTTCAGTGTATTGTGTTTTCAAGCAGGGTAGTTATGAAATGCAATGGCAGCCTCTGTCCAATGCAATGCCCCCGTGCTGCTGAGCCCAGGAGAGTTTCCCAGCATCTGCGGCTGGGTACGTGCCACAGCTGTGTCCAAAATCCACGTTGGGGCATGACCAGGGCATGCACCGTCCTTTCCCGTTCTCTGCTGTGCCAAGGAGCCGGAGCACACAGGCTGGGTGGGAGCCACGGATCACTCCAGCAGATCTCATACACGTCCCCCGAGACTTGCTGGAACATGCCCTTCTAGGCAGCCCTGGTACAACCACTATGGCACAGAGAGAAGGTGACAGAGAGGGGATTTGTAACATTATACCCAAGGGATTAGTGCTCAAGTATCAGCTTCGTGCTGGGGTGTGGGGATAAAGGTGAGAGGAGAAGTGAGGGATGCTCCCATAAATGGCAGTTTATATCCGAAAGACAGTGCAGGATGTGGGAGCAGTGTGCGACGGCTCGAGTGAGTAAAGAGTTTGGCCGTCAGATGAAGAGCTGGGTGAGATGCCAACATGCTGGTTCTAACTGATGAAGGTAGGAACAGAACGTTTGGAATGAGGTAGGGCAAAATCCCACAGTTAGATAAAAAGGCTATGCAACAGAGCAGTGTAGATCATAATTGCTAGGAAAAGCCCTATAGGTAAAGGATGTGGGCACAGGAAAAAATGCTGTAGTAGCTGAAAAACACCATAAGGAACAACAAATTTGAAGCTGTGGTTTCCACCAAGACTCAGTAAGCCATGCAGAATGAATGCTGGGCATGACCAACCAGCTGAATCTCAAGTACGATTAGTTAGGAAGATGACCGAGCATTTGAAGAGGGACATATGTACTGTGCTAGCTTTATCTGCTGAGAGCATCTCGCAAATGAATAGGTGGAAAAGACTTGCAAAATGATTTTTTTCAAGGGAAAGGTTGGAGGAAAAAAAAGTATATATCATCCTGCCTGTAACGTGTTTTTTTTCTTGTGGGGTCTGAACTCTTCTTACGGCTTACAGTACCAGTAATATAATACTACTGTCACATAAAGGGTTTGGAGTGCTAAGATGTTTATTCCTTCTAAGAAGACAATACTGAACACATAACCTGTGTTTCTGCCACCATTAGCCTGGCAATCTCTCAAAAGTATGTGCATGGTTTCAGTGCATGTCCATATTGTTATTTTCTGGTACAAATCGTTCTGCATGCATAACCATATACAAATGTAGTTTGATTAATTATTCAGACACCACCAGCAAGTGCTGAGAGCTTAAAAAAAACATCATGGGCACAAGGTCCTTGCTCTACTGATTTTCTGCACAGAAAAGGGGAGGAGGGGAGGAAATGTGAAGGCCAGCTCTGATAATGTAGTCTATAAATTTAGTGTGGGAAGGCTGCATCCTCCCTTCTAATATATTCCGAACTTTTGCATTTTTCAGCTTGTCAAAAGAAAAATGGGATAAATGTTTATCTTCCCAAAATGATCTCTGGTTAGGCTTATCTTGACTATAGATTGAAAATCAAAATATAAATCATGAGCCTTTCTTATGCAAATACCTATTGTTAACATTTGTCAGACACAGAGAGAAAACACTCAAAGTCCTCTCTCATCTTTACGGAGGAACAAAACAAATCACACAAGTAAGTAATGCTGAAAGTGCTAATATTCTTTGAAGTCTTTGAGCAGCATTAGAATCCCAAGGAACCTGAAGGTGAACTGTCTATAAAAATATATTAAAAAAAGTTTGGCATACTAATGACCCAAAGCCACCATTTAGGAAGCTTCATATTGGGATGGCAAAAATACCTCAGCAAAAAAAAAATGACAAACACAATGGCGACTGGAATTGTGGGATTTCGTGTTTCTGTTGTAAGGCATGATGATCTCCAAGATAAAAACCAGCAGAAAATGGGAAAGTTTACATTGGCCACATCAGGATGAAGTCAGAGAAAAGCTAAATTTTTTAATTGAGGAAATATTTCTGACTATTTTCTATCCCTGGAGGGCTCTAAGTTTCTTCCTTCAAAGCTGTCATTTTGTCAATATGAGGTACTTGGAATTCTTGAGTTATTATTATCACCAGCTTGGAGAGGCTTTTTCGACTGGCGTACTTGGCTGAGAAGGGTTAGTGAGCCCATGAGGGCTTTTGTAATTTATGTTTTTCTTCTAATTTGGAGAATATTACCTAGCTCTCAATCACAGCTTCATAAATGTAACTGAATAGTATAATGATCTCAATGACTACGGTGGGAGATGATAGGATCTAAGTAAATCAGACCAAGCTGTGCATTTATGAACCTGGCAGTCTTGACGCTTCCTAGTTTAGAATGTGTCTGATTTAATGAACCAACCTTCCTTCCTTCCTTCCTTCCTTCCTTCCTTCCTTCCTTCCTTCCTTCCTTCCTTCCTTCCTTCCTTCCTTCCTTCCTTCCCTTTTTTCTTTCTTCTTTAAAATCCAGGCTGGTGACTACTTTTTCACTTAAAGATGCTCAAACTTCCTTATGCTTTTGATGTATTACATGCAGAAGTGAATCCCTGGGCACTTCAAAACCTCATGTATCTCAAGCCTTTGCCATCAGTCTCGTACTGGAAAAACATATAGAGAAGCCACTCAGCCACAGCAGGCATTTTGAGATGAGAAGTGAGGCTGTGACTGCAGGAGAAAGAGGAGCTCAGGCCTTCCACAGTTCCCTCCTCCAGCAGTGGCAGGACTAGTGGCCTTTGGTGGCAGAGACATCACAGAGTTGTTCCTGGGTGATTGTGTCAGTGGTCACAGGAAATCTGTAGACCTGTTGTAGAAATGCAGTTTGTGAGGATTTCAGAGTCCTGAGGCTCCGGGTGGAAGTGGTTTTAGTCAATGATAGTTGGGTTAAATGCTAGATCAACGTCTCTAGCTTTAGGTGATCCTCAGGACTTTTCTTCTTTCTGAAGCCTGTGAGTGATTCTTGTCTCCTGTGATCTTAAATGGTGCAGTGTGATGTAGCTAAGAGGAAGGCAGCTCAGGCCCTCAGGCTTCTGGCCAGACTTCACCAGCACAGCGAGAAGAGAGGCTTGCATGTGTGCTGGGATCCTGGCCCACTCTGTACGTGGTCCAGGTGCTTCTCATGGCCCTTGATGCTGTAGCCTTCAAATATGTTGCTGCACACAACCAGATGATCAGGTCCTGTCAGCATGGGTTTATGAAAGGCAGGTCCTGCTTGATCAACCTGATCTCCTTCTACGACAAGGTGACCCGCTCAGTGGATGAGGGAAAGGCTGTGGATGGTGTCTTCCTAGACTTCAGTAAAGCCTTTGCCACTGTTTCCCACAGCATTCTCCTGGAGAAACTGGCAGTTCATGGCTTGGACAGGTGTACTGTTCGCTGGGTAAACAACTGGCTTAGAGGGCCGGGCCCAAAGAGTTGTGGTGAATGGAGCCAAATCCAGTTGGTGACCAGTCACGAGTGGTGTTCCCCAGGGCTCATTATTGGGGCCAGTTCTGTTTAATCTCTTTATCAATTATCTGGACAATCTGTGAACTAATGCTTATCTCATTTTGTCTGGAAATTGTTGTTTCTCACTGTAAAATCCATTCTTTTCCTCAATTTTCAATGGTGCATCAGCAGCAAGATGATCATTATATATTTGTACATGACTGGCACAGTAGGTCCTGTATAAGTAGGTACCTTATATCACATCACAGGGCAAGTTAACAAATATTATCAGTCAAGAAAATAAAAAGTCTAAGTGGGCATCTGTAATACAGAATAAGTCTGTCCTGCATATTTTTTTCAGTGCTTTTCTCTGCTTAAGTGAAAACCAGATCCCTTTGGACAGTCAAAACTTTAAATCTTTCCTTTCTCTAAATTTTTCCTCTATTTATCCCTAAAAAAAGAACTGCAATCTGCGAATGAGGCCCTCATCTTTTCTCCCATGCTTCCATATTGATGAGATGAGAAGAGATGAGAGATGAGCATACTGAGGCTGTGTGGCTGTGTTCCGATCCATCGTTGCAGAGAACGCAGGGATGCTGGTGCAGAGAAATGTCGCAGATCTATTATGGATTCTTGTGGCTTAAGGGTGTGCACCTCCATGTGCGGGGTGCAGTGCCTCCTGTCTCTGGTGCACGTGGCTGTAAAGATACTGTGGAATTACTGTGGAAATTTTCCTACCTGGAGATCATCCGGTGCACTGGGAATGTAACCCCTAGCGTGGTATTAAGGCCTGCCTTTGTTTTTTGAGACAGCCCAGAAGGGCTGGGCAGCTTTTGAGCTCTGCCAGCCTCTTGATGGGTCCCAGCATGGATGAGGAGGGATGTTTAAGCACACATTGGGGTGAGGATGCTCTTTGTTTCAGTGCTTATTTGACATGAGGTCAGCAATGCTGAATGGGTCCCAAAGAGCATGGCTGGGGGGAAAGTCCAAGTTCAGCTGCCTTTGCTGCAGGGCTGATGTCAGAAGGATTTACCCAGCTCTGGGGACTTTTGTTTGGGAAGACTGGCCGCTTTTCGAGAGACAATGGCCACGCCGGGGCCAGGGCTGGAAGCAGCGGGAGACGGACGCACGGTCGCTGAATGGGCCCAGCCGCCGCACATAGGGAGGGATCAGCCAGAGGAACAAAAGTAAAGCTGCTGCCAGCACATTGCTGAAAGGAGAGGGGCAGGACAACACGCCTGGGCCGGCGTGGGAGCTGCCTGTGCGGGTGCTGTGGAGCCAGCAGGGCTTAGCGGTGACTTTGGTCCACTGAGAGAAAGGATGTAGCCCTCTTTTTAAATGGAGAGAATGAAAGGAGGCTCGCCTGCTGTCTCTCAGCATCAAAAGGGTCAAATCCCAACAGGGGCTGGCATTGCCCTCTTACCTGCCCAGCTGCTTCTGTGGATTTAGAGATGAGCTGAGCAAGTTTTCGCTGGATAACGTGGTCCCAGGGAAATTGCTAGGATCTCTCCTTTGCCATTGCAGTGAGGCAAACCCTGTGCATCTATGGGCGTGCTTTGGCTTGCGAGGAATTTATGATTTCTGGTCCTGAGGTCTTCTTGCTCATGAGACATGACTTCACAGAAGAGATTCTGAGATTTTGTTCCAAGAGTAAAATCGTATTTGTGAATGACCAGAGTTGGTTGGAGGAGGCATCTTTGCAGGTTGAGTGGTTGGTTTCTTGCTGCTCCAAGTGGAGCCATGGCCACTGCAAGTCAAGTGTGAGGTGCATGCAAGGAACAAACCTGTGCTTCTTGTGGAAAAACCACACAGGTCTGGGGCAGAGGTGTGTGGGAAAGGTGCCACAGCAAGGCCCCCACGTGGCTGGTACCAAACACAGCTGAGGGTGCCATACTCTCTGGCCAGCCCAGACATTCATAGACACGCTTTTTCTTCTTGGAGTAAAATCCTTCTTTCTGAAAACACCGAGATATTTGCTTCTGCTCTGGTGATGGAGTAAGTCATGTGTGTCACTAGGGTTTTGACTCTGCCAGTGGAAGGGTTGGCCATACCTAGCCAGGAGATGACTTTAAGGGAAACAGCAACAACGCAGGAAGTCTTCTGAGTTGCTTTGCGTATTTTTTTATGACCTCACTACTCTAAACCTCAGGGGGCTTCTAATTTCCAGCCTAAATTAATTTTGACCAGTTTATAACCATTTATTCTTGAGACGGCTTCAATATCCTGCCTTTGATTTTGGCTTTTATCTCCATGATTAATTTAAAGAAGGCACCAATATAATCCCTCAGCCTTCATTTTACAAGACTAAAGCCGAAGTCTTCAGCATCTTCTTGTAAGACAGATTCACAAATCCCCAGTTCCTAGTATTTTTTTTCTGTTTCAGAGCTTAGCTAAAGGGCATTCTTGGAAATCTTACCCCAAAAGGAATGTGGGAAGTTATAGTGCTTTGTCCCTCTAGGTTTTTTCACTTCTACTAGGCTAACTGGGAGAGCGGTGTGTGTTTGTGCAAGTGTATATGAATATGTAGAGTCCATGCACATGTGCATATTTCAGATGTGATGTCTGAGAATTGTTATACATATCACATTTTTGTACAGATAAGTCCTCACCTACATTTTCCTGAACTACATGATTCATTTTTTAGTCCTTACTGTATCAAAGAACACAAATAACTTTGTAATTTCAGAAAGACCCAAATCAAAATTACATATCAGTTCAGTATAGAAAAGGCACCAAATACAGCCTTCAAAATCCCACGGATCTCTGGTTTTCATCTCTTGTGGAGAAACAGTTGTTGAAGTAATTTCATCCCCGTCGGAGAAGCAAGTGAAAGAAAATGGTTCCAGGGAAGTTGGTATTTCAGAGATACAAGGTTTCGGGGAATTAAACAAGGTTACTCTTTTAAAGCAGCTGGTGCTGCCAAGCTGAAAACCAGGCTATTTTGCTGTCTAGTCGTCTTAATTTTGATTACAGAGAGTATTGCCGGCTTGGATGATGGGGCATTTGGGAATAAGGTTTTTTTAAAGAAGTGTTGAAAAATGAGAGCAGATAGAAGAGAAATACGTTCATGAGCAAATGGTAGCAGCCACCGAAAACATCCCTGCTTTCCAGCCTCGTCTTGCAAGGTGAGCAATGCCAAACCCATCTGCGGTGCCTTGGAGCTACTGCCTGGCAGGAAACCCTTTCATTTTGGTTTCCGTGGGCATTAGGCATACTTCTTCTTAATAGTGCCTTCATTTGGAAGCCAAATATCATCTCACCGAGATCCAAAAGCCATTTTCTTCCAAAGCTAGTCTCCAGGGTGACCTAATGTTATTTAGCATATAAAAATGCTGCATTTTCTATCTCTGTTTTTACAATGGTGTGGTTTAACTGGTGGCAAGTATCCTCTACCCAGCCTGTGGCACACTTTAGTTTCCCGAAGAGATACTGGAAGTGCTTGTGCCAGAAGAACCAGATGCTGCTGTCTGCCTGCGTTCAGGAGCTGGGCTGGTGATGCTGCCATGGAGCAGAGGCTGACAGCCACTTCTGAGAGCAGAAACAGCTTATATGGGATCTCAAAACCTGCATCTGGATGCCAGAGTTCAACCATATTGTTTTTGAAGAGGTAAAACAGGGTATTAGAGTCTTGCAAAACCAACAGTACTAGAGGGTGGTGAGATCCTCTGTTGTGGCTGTGCAGTGGTCAGTGGAAAAATATGTGGGCCACAAGTGGCCTTTGAGCTCCTGTTACACACCGAAGCTTAGAGCTGACAAAGATCTAGTTCATCTCTTGCCTCAGATCTGCTCTGCCATTTATTGACTACCCACAAGTTCAAATGAGTGCCACGTCAAAGAGACGGGACTTGGCCAAGTGGAAGGATGCTTTGGCTGTATGCTGTGTCCTCAAATATGTTTATGACAGCTTTGAACTGCTATTCTCTTATATCAGTGACTCTAGTCCCAAATCTTCTTTTTATAAGCAGAATGATAGTTATTTTGAGATAACATATCCCAGCAGTAAGGCAAGGGCTACTTTCTAAAGTTGTGCATCATGGGTAAGGTCTCTCTGCTTCTATAAAACAGAAGTAAAGGCCGGTAACGTGCCCAAATCATTCCCCTGATTATTATACCAAGCAAAGAGTTCTCTTTAGAGCCCATCCTACTTTCCTGTGATACGATCCCAAGAGCTCTCCAGTGACCTTCCAACTCTCTTGTGCTGCCAACAATTTAGTAGCTATCAGATCTGGAAGAAGGAGGGCATCCCAGCTGATTGATATCCTGTGCTCATTTCAATAGAATACATGGGGTCTCCAGAGTCAAAGGTGTTGAAGTGACCTTCATGTGGTAGGGTGTTTAATGGTCAAGCAAGGTTGCAGAGTTTGAGCACAGAAACCCCTGCCTGCTTGGGTATATAGCCAACAACTTCCATTAAGGTCTCTGACTTATAAAGACTTAACATTATCACATGGTACTCACTTTAGAATACTACATTGTTACAGATACAGATGAAAAGGCAAGGGAGCAACTGAAAGCATCTGAAAGGTGTTGTATGCACATTTTGCTTCTGAAGTGCGTTCAGTTTTGCTTCAGCTATGGAGGTTTACAAGGAAAATCCGGTTTGAGAACTTGGAATTGGCATTAAATATAGCATTAAAGACCATCTTGTTGGAAGGCAAAGTCACTCAAGATAAGCTGGAGTAGTTGCTGCTGCTTTTTTTGGAGAACAGCGTATTCTTGCTTCAAAGATAAAGAGGGGGAAAAAAGGCAAATAGCAATGATAAAAAATGCTACTTCTGTTTCTGTTGCTGAGCATCCTGGCAGCCTCAGCATGGGAAGAGGCTGAGCACAGCCTTATCGCTCACTCCAAGACTTGGCAAATTAGGACCGGCATTAAGCTGTTTATGACTGCTTTTAGCTGTCTTTTTGGTTATGAGCTCACTACAAAATTGCCAAAGAAATACTGTTGACAGCTGACTGGGCTTCCTTAGACAGAGGGAGAAAAGAGGTAACTAGGAAGAGGTTGAAAGAGTCTTTCCTCCGGATTTCGCTCAGAGCTGGGACCACTGTTCACTGTGCACATTTTGGTAAATTGATTTCTGGTCCTGAGGTCTTCTTGCTCATGAGACACGACTTCACAGAGACCCGGGCAATAGTTCAGCTCCTGTGTGGACTTACTCCAGCCTTTATTTTTTACTTTGATTTTTATTTTCGTAAATAATTGCAAATAACAGACCAAGGTCACACAGAATCACAGAATGTTAGGGATTGGAAGGGACCTCAGGAGATCATCCTGTCCAACCCCCCTGCCAGAGCAGGAACACCCAGATGAGGTTACACAGGAAGGTGTCCAGGCAGGTTTTGAATGTCTCCAGAGAAGGAGACTCCACAACCTCCCTGGGCAGCCTGTTCCAGTGTTCTGGCACCCTCACTGAGAAGAAGTTTCTTCTCATATTTATGTGGAACCTCCTCTGTTCCAGTTCGTACCCATTGCCCCTTGTCCT
>VWYH01006951.1:58917-111955 GCA_013399365.1 Pampusana beccarii
GAGAGGCTGCAGGACGCAGCTGACGATTTCTGTGTGAGGAGCGGGACCATGCACAGATAAGCTTCCGTAATCATCAAGAAACTGAAAAAATCTTGAGTCCTTTCAGGAGGACTGCATCATAAGTAAGACTGGGATGAGAGGGAAAAATGTGGCATGAGGACATGCTTCAGTTCTTTATCACCATGACCAGTTTGCAAGGTCTTGCAGGTTTTTCCTATTAAGAGAGGAAAACAATCTTCAAGAGGGAGCTGAGTAACAGATGGAGGATTGTGAAAATGGCTGACAGTTGTTTCATGTCTCTGGCTGTAGGGAGTTCATTCACATCTGTACTTGTCTGCATGTACTTGGTACCCATCAAAACGAACCTCTTAGCCCTGGTTCATCAAAGTGTATGTGATCAACCATGGAAACAAAATTAATTGCAATGAAATCAGTCAAACTACTGATGTATTTAAAGTTAGGAATGCTCTTAAATACCTTGTTGAATCAGGGCTATTGCTTTCATCTTTTAGCACAGAAAATATGTTGGAGAAAAAAAAAATCAAAGGATTTTCCTCAGTGTTTGGAGAGCAGATAGGAAAAGCTTCTTTCTTGCCAAATAAATAAAATCTCACATCTTTAAAAGAAATCCATACCTATATGCAAAATACAAGATAAAGATTAGTAACTTGAGGGCAGTAACATGCCTGCCAGCACGGTCATATCTGTCAGAGAAATTCTGTGGTAGGAAGGTGCTTATCCAGGTGCAATGTCAGTCATAGAAAAAGATAACAATTTTACAACTTTTGGGTTGGTGCCACAAATATCAGATTTCATGTTGTGTTAAAAAAAGTTAGGGAGGAAAGCATTCCTGCATTTTCAATAGTAGTGAGAGGTCTTATGTCCCATATGGAGGAGGGAGAGAGACACTCGTAGGGAAGGTGTAACTTGGCAATCCCAACCTAAAGACACTTCTATGGCTTTCTTTGCTCTGTGATGCACAGGAGATGAGGCATGGTAACCTAAGGATCTCCACCGTGGTTAGTGAAACCACTTGAGCTGAGTTTTTGCCAAGGAGAGTTTCAGACTGTGGGCTAAGTACACCTTTAACCCCATCTGTCTGTGGGTAGCATCCTGGTTTTCTGTGTTACGTATAATAATTTTGTGATAAATATAGAAAGCTTTCACAATTTAGAGTCTTTATGCTCTCTCTGTGTCACGTTAAACCTTTCAGGACTTCCATACCTTCCATTACTTTTGGTTTTCGTACCAAATTGTGGGGTTTTTTTCTATCTGGTTTCTCAGCTTCTGTGATACTGCTTGCTCAGCTCTTTATCCCTATAATGTTCACATCCAGTCTGCAGAGTTCATACAGAGTTTTTCCACAAATCCAGACCCTTTTCTGCTAATGCTTTTGTTTCAAGGTATGGTGATCTACCAGTGCGGTGACCTAGAGAGTGACTGTATTATGTATTTCAGCCTTTAGCTCTCTGTGACAGAAGCACTGGCGTTTCATTTTTATAATGTCTGAGTTAAAGAAGGAGTGGTAGTTAGGTTTTTTTCTTTAACTAAACATCACTTCTTTTCACCCACATTGGCTCAGTATTACCTCTCTTCCCCTGTTAACTAAGATGAGCAACAAGGGGCTTAGCAATCAGAGAGGGAATGGGATCAGTTTGGTGGCTCCTGTAGGACCCCAGCTTTTTATAGTGATGTAATTTACATTGCCAGTGATCTACTGGAGAGAGTCTTTGGGACACAGTAGTCTCCGCTTGTGAAGTCCCTGCTTCTGTTCATGTTAACACGTCAGACACCTCATAATGAATGATAAAATGGTGCAGAGCCCCTTCTGTAGAGTCCTGAAGTGCAGGCTGCCCGTTTCTCCGCCAGCGCTGCAGAGATGTCTGCAGCAGCTACGCTGCCATGACATGGCACAGCTGCTCCTCTGAGATTCCTCTTTTAGCTGCTAATTCTTCAGTCCTTCATCTCAGACAAAACCCTCCCATGGAAGCCTTTGAGGCACCGCATTTTCCTCATTTGTGGTCTGCTGTTCTTTTTTTCCTTCGCTTTTCCAAACCAATAAATCCCAAATCCCTGAATGTATTGATTTGATGATGCGTCTGGACAATGATGTCACTACTGATGTCACTGATAAAATACAGATACATAAATGCATCAAACACACTTTTCTGACCAATTCAAAGACTTGCCCTGAGGGATATGCTGTGTAAATTGACACAACTAAAGGATGGAGCACTTAAAGAAGCATTGAACATAAACAACCCAGTGATGGAGTGATTAACTTAATATGCATCTTGTTTAGCTTGCACTGGGCTTAGTGAATTTCCAGTCTCTTTTTTTTAATCCATCCTGGAAAGAGAGATGTAATTGGGATCCTTTGAGATACAAGGTCATGACAAAATTGAGCAGAGGAAATACATGGTGTGACACACCAGGCTGGAGAGTTCATCTCCAGTAAGAGTGCTGTGGAAGAGCATCCAGAGTGGAAAGCAAGATCAGGAAAGAGGCAGAAATGCAGGCAGAGAAAGAGGGGAATGGGGGCTATGTTAGAGCAGTGGATAGAGGGTGATCATCCTCGGTTTATTGTCTCATTTTTTCCCTGGGCTTTTTGTCCTTCTTTGGGTGACTTTTGGGCTCAGGGTGAGTTTAGCCACCTTCCTTCATTGTTGTTCTCCTCCCATACTTGCTTCCCTGTGTGAGTGGCAGAGTTCCTCTGCTTCGTTTGAAGTTTCCTTTCCTGTATCGGTTCTCAGAGTGAGGTTAAGTCCGGCATCACAAGAGCCCTTGTGCTGTGCTGTAACCCTCAGGTTCCTCTCCTGCACAAGTGCTGCTGGCCCAGTGGTTCCCTGTCATTTATTAGTGTGCCCGATTCTCCCAATCTTCATGTAGAAGCTCTTCCGTATTCATACAGAATTATAGTATGTTATTCAGGGACAAGAGTTGTACTCAGTGATCCTTGTGGGCCTCTTCCAACTGAGAACATTCTATGATTCTCAGAATGCTTTTCCAACTTGAATTGTAACTCTGTCTTCCAGGGCATGGGCAGCCTCTTCCAGCGTGATGTTACCGGGAGTCCTCTTTTTGCTCCTTCCTTCCCTTTTTTAAAGCAAGGAGTCGTGCTTACCATCTTCCAGCCTCTGGGCCTTCACTCATCTACAAATTCTCAGAGATGACCACTAATGAATCTGTTAATCACTGTTTCTGTTACTTCTCTAAGTACTTTTAGATGAGTTTCCTCAGACTCACGTGATTTAAGAGCGTCTGTCCATTTAAGTACTTTCTTACCTGGTCTTTCCATGGCCCAAGCTGAGGTCATTCCCCTTCATAGGTACTAGGTGTTACAGAAACTTTTTTTTTTTTTTTTTTTTTTTTTTTNCTGACATGAGGAAGACAGTAAACACTTTTAACAGGCTCATTCCTCTTCAGACACGTGCTTGTCTCCAAAAGGAGAGGCTGCCCCAGGACCCATAGCTGGCAGAGGCCGAGGTCTTGGACAAGCCTTCGAGCAGCCTCTTCTCTACAAAGAAGCCTTTTGGTTATACATTGGGCTCACCCCATGCCTGTGTGCCCTGGCCCAGCTGCCAGGATGGGCTTTTCGCAGGGCTGGCTTTCTCGGAGCGGTTGGAGGGAGCAGACAGAGGATCGCTCGCTTCCCGCTCGCTGTGGTACGGGCTGCCCCGCAGACTGTTTGTTCAGGTGGTGCCGGATTATCATGATCAGACCTCACACTGTAAAAACCCCAAGTTTCTACGCTTTGAATTAAAAAAGAGTGATGACACGACAGATTAACTTTTTCCTACTTCACCCCACTGCATGCACCTATGCTCTTTTCCACAACCTCCATCTAATAACAATAATAATAACAACAGAAAGCAAAGCAAATCCACAGCCCATGCAGGAAACTGCTCATGAGTCGCAGACTCAGTGTTATTTTTTATGTCTTGCCTGCCAAAAACAACATGAGTCTGCCTCGGGGATGTGAAACCATCTCAGTTTTATTAGAAATTAGTATTTTTCATGACTCCTCCCTCTTCTTCCCCTACCATTTTGACAACCAGCCAGTCCATAATGGCTTTCCTGCAAACTCTGCTTTGCAGAAAGAACATGCAGCAGTTCAGTTTTCCACAGAAAGGCAAAGGGTTGGCTTGAAAACCACTGGTATCATAATAGGTTTCTTGAGAAGGGCATTCCTTAGTGCACACCTTAAAAACAGACCGGGTCCTTTCTGAAGTGGTTGTTTCTTGGCTGACTAAAATGAATGTGTATATATTTGCATATATATGCCCGTCACCACCTCCTCAGTTCCTGGGAATCCAAGTGGCAGCCCCAAAGTAAGCAGCACGTAGAGAAACAGAAAGTCCTGGTCCTGCATGCTCCTTGCTGAGCTGAGGGCACGGGTGTTTGAAGGACTGTGTCTGGTCGATATGACATCAAACACGTCCATGGCTTGGTAAAAAACAGGAAAGGCACCAAGCATTGGAGCTGGGGAGCAGAGCTCTGCTTTTGACCTTCCCGCTTGGGCTTGGGCCTGAGGGCATGGCTGGCCTGTGGGTCACTGTCTGCCCTCCTCGTGGACACATTGGGGTGCTGTGGGGCAGGAACCTTGGGACTGATCCTGCGTGGCTTCTTGTGTCCCCATTGTTGGGCACACCCGGTGCCCTGACTGCATGTCCTCTCCTCCCACATCTGTAACCCCATATAGATAGGTTCAAGGCATAATGCAGGATTTTTCTGCGTTTTTGTCAGCACTGTGCCTACTATCACTGAGTTTTAAACACAGAAGGTAGATTTTCTTTGCCAATGGAGAACTGCAGAGCAAAATCTCATAGAAAATGCATGGTGGGTATTAATAGGCAAATTTATTTATCACTTCAACCTTTGCTGGCCATAGATGTTTCATGAAGCTCATCACAGGAATCAGAATTCTTGCCAGTCAGTTTTGCCAGCACCAGTCATTCCAGGGCCTGAAGATTACCCTGTTTATGATGTATTTTTTACAAGTCAATTTGCTTTCGTATTTCTTAGCTTTATTTGGTGTAAACTTTTCCCTGCAACCAAGAAAGCTAGAAACATTTTGTTTTCCTTCACATAATCCATTGACTCTCACTTATTGTTCAGACTGATTTTGTGAATGCTTAGGGTCTGATTTTTGCAATACAAAATGTCATTTTAAAAGTTATTAACAGAGTTCCCCGTCCATGGCATTGGGATGATTAGTGAAACTCACTTGACTTTGGAAATTGATGAGTTTCAGTGACTGAATTTATCCTAAGAGAAAGAAACAGTAGACCCAATATGATTTATTAACATGGTGGTCATCCTTTATCTAGGAAGAAGAACAGCCAGCAAACCGCAAAAATGTAGGGTTTGCCCTTTGTCATTTATCTTTAAAATCACATTACTCTGAATAGTTTCATTTTTCCCTGTTCTCCTTGTCATGCCACTATGAATGTGATTGCCACCCTCTAGAAATGCACTGCGAAGTTCTGAAAATCGCTTGTGGACCCAAACTGCAAAAACCTTTGTGGGGGTCTCTGTCAACCCCAACACAGGGGAAGGGAGGTGGGGGTACAGCCAAAAGAGGGGTGTGCTCTTCCAAGGAGGGGCTTTCTCATGGACCAACAGGACCTGACAGGCTGGGGCACCATTGCAGTCCTCCCAGAGCAGCCAGCTTTGCCAAGCTCTCATCATGTACTGGTGGCCAGAGGAAAAATGGGAGTGTTCCCCCTCTGTGACAGACAGCATGAGCTTCAACTTAAAGTCTGGGAGAGCACAAAGGTTAGGTGTCTATACAATTGGTTACAAATACATGAAATGCAATGTTTTAAAGAAATACATGTGCGTGCATCAGTTTGAACATGGAGATGACCTGTCTCGTTTTGACACTTTTACGGTGGACATACATTTTTTGGAGCCATAATCAGGCCAGGCTGATGTTTTTGCAGGCTGTCCTGGTTGGAAAAGAAACATTTTTGTGAGCATAAGATTGAGGTGGGCTTTATTTCCCAAACACTTCTCAAAGTAGGATAGGTATGTCAGTGTTTTGTGTCAACTTAGAAGTAATTGGTGCAGGTACATGAAACTCAGCCTCTGAAAAGACAGGGAAAGATTGCTGAACCTGGCAGAACTGGAGGCTGGAGGTTGTTAGCCTGTTCAGGCAAATGCCGGAGTGCGAACCCAAAATACAGTATGTGGATTTCTATTACAATGATGATGCAAGCTGTAGACACGTATAGATGTGTATGTGAGAGAAGAAAAGGTCTGAGAAACACATGTTACAGACCAGATTTGGGACTTCCGAATGCAGATCTAAACCTTTTTGGGTTGGGCTCACCCCACTTAAGTAATTCTGCCTTTCATTGCTCCTTGTTAATACTAAAACATGCCTGTGTGAAACGCGTTCTCTGCTAATCCTGTCTAGGAGATCTGGCCTCCTGGGCGAAGGAGAGCCTGCCTTTTGGTAACATTAACATATTAACACATCTCCCTTTTGGCAATGGAGACAATTCCTCGGCTGGGTGAGCAGACTGTGGTGGCTGCCCGGCTGGCTCTTTGGGGGAGCTGTGGGGCCATGGGGACCAGCCAAGCTCACCCTCCCTACAAGCTTCTGTCTTCAGTTACCCACGCACAAGACAAAGAAGCAGGCTGGTAATGGCTACCAGATGGACGTTTATGTGTTTAAAAAAAGACACGTTCTGGACAATCAGAAGCAACTGAGTGGCAGTTTGTACATTAAACCCTAATTTAACGACAGCATTTGCTTGCTGACCTAGAAGAAATAGAGCAGAGGGCCCTTTGTGTTGCCCTGACTGAACGATTCCCCATCGCCCCTGCATCTGCCAGGGGGGCATGTGTACATAAGGAAAGGGTGTATGTAGGAGCATCACTTTCACAGCTTGTGGAGAACCTTCCTTTCAATGGGAGATGGCCAAGGCAGTCAATTTTAGAGTCAACCACTCTGTTGGCCGCCCTTGTCATGTCCTTGTATGTGTTTCTCTCTAGAGAGGGAGTGTTCTTAAGTTCATTCCCACCAGTGGGTCGCTGCTGCAGAGTGTAGGTAAGTGTTTTAAACCAAACCTTGGCAGTACATGAGTGGTTGCTATGGCTCCTGCCATAGAAGATAGCGTGAGTTTGGTTACAGCGAAGCATCCTTCATCAATATTTCTGTAAACTAAGTTGATTGAACGAATGGAAGATCTGTTCTATGCTACCAGGTGGATGTCTGTTGAATACAAAAATGAAACTGTCATCATCTCTGCAAGCTATAACATCAGCCTCTTGTGTATACTGAGTATCTTGTTTGACTGCATGTACTGATACGCTTTACAGTTTGACAAGTATATAAATATAAAAAATCAGGAGAATAGTAAATTTGTAAACTTAATCTCTCAAAAGCCAAACAATAGCATTTAACCTTAACTCTGTCTGTTTGGATTATGGTTAAATAAACTTCCTCACATGTTATTCTCAAATAATATAACCTGTCAGCACATGTATCTGTCAGCAAAGATAGTGTATTTTTTAAAAACCCAGTTCTGTCAGTAGGAATTGAACATGCTTATGACTGTGCAGGAGTATCTCTTCTCCTTTCATGTGGAGAAGCCAGTTTTTGTTTCCCCAAACGCCAAAAAATGGCATCTAAGCGTTTCTAAAGGGGAAAGCAGGGAAGAAGAGTGGCCCTCGCTGGCATAGTGAAGCTTCCTTCACACAAAAGGGAGTCGCCAGAACGGCGCAGAAAGCTCCCAGCTCCTCTGTGCTTCCTCGTCAGTGCAGCAGTTTCCTTCAGACCAAGGAGGGGTGCTTTTCCATCCAGTGTTTTGTATCTGTATTCACATGGCCTCATGCTCAGGCAAGAGGAATAAGGAGAAAGCGTTCCTGTGCAGTAAGTCCTCTCCAAGGGAAGGAGAAGGGAAACCTCTCTCAGTCTGTATCTGTTAACTGTATGGGGTGAGCTATATATAGAGTGTGGTTATAATTGACAATGTGCTATTGTGTACTAGGGATGGGCAAACCAGGGAAAATACCATTACAGTATTAGTAGAATAATCTTCCTGGAACTGCATTACTGAGCAGGCGTGCTGGAGTAAATAAAACGCTGGCCGAGCATCTCGCCTAGAAGTCAGTGTCCCCAGACAAGACCACTCTGACCATGAAAAACATGTGGGTAGCTCTTTCCTCTGCCTGTTCTCTGTGCTTCTTTTTGTCAATGCAGTGTCCCACACAAGACCAAACGCACAAGTTACACCATGTTTTAGGACAGACAGAAGTTGTAATATTCCTGGTCCGGCAAGAAGCAGGCACTGTTAGTTTCTTGTTTCCTTGGCAGTGGAAACCTTTGCTTTTCTCTTGTGGTCTCTCAACATATTTTTTTTTCTCTTGCCAATTATTCTTCCACTTGATTAATTCTTCCTATAGCTACCTACTAAGAAACTAAAAATCCCTTTTCTTGCATGGACTGAGAGCCTCGAGAACCCAGCACTTCCACTTGGGATGCTGTTGCAGATTCTGGGGTATTTGACAAATATCGGTATGCTCCAGCTTGTGCATTTATTTGATAAGGTGAGACTTTCAGCTTTCAACATGGAAATGTGGCCCACATATGTTGCACCTCTTCAGCATGCAGATGAAACACAGAACCTATGGCGTTTTCCAGTCCCAGTTTTTTTGGCAGCTTAGCTGAGACATCAGCAGTGCTGCCATCCCTGTCTGCTGGGCCATTTGCCCTCTCCCTGTGGAAGACTGTCACTCTAATGAGCATAGGCTTTGGGTAGACTTTCAGGTGTGATTACACTCTTTATCTGACCCAGAGCCATAAGAGACAGTTGGCTGCGAGCAAACTGTCCCTCCCCAGTGCCAGTCCGACTGTGGGTCCAGAAACCTACAGGCATTGCTCCGGTTGTCACCGTCCACTGACTTTTTGAGACCCATAGATGTCAGGTGGCTTCTACAGCCATGGTGTTGCTGCCGCGTCAGGAGATAGTTTTGTGGAGAGCCTGGAACTGAGCTGAGCCTCTCATTTGTATTGCTTTTACACTCAGTGATGGCCCCTTTAAAAACCCCAAACCTCCCTCAACCTTTTCCTTTCCTTCTCTGAGGACTGGATAAAGAGCAGAATTTGACCCAAAATCCCAATAGGATTTTGCACAGGGCAGGTGACAGGTTTAAGGCATTGTGTTTCCTGTCTCATCCACTTCACTTCCAGGGAGCCAGAGCCCTTCCAAGGCTGAAACGTGGGCCACGAGCAAGCACTGCACTTTGCTGAGCTCCATCTCACGGTTAGATGCAGACCACAGTGAGCTTTTTCCCACCAAGGGAGGTCTGTTTAAAACCAAACCAAACAAGTTTTCAGATTGCTTATGAAGTAGGATCGTGTGGAAGGGGGCAACATAAAAGCAGGGTAGAGCAACTTGTCAGTTAACATCAATACGTGCTATTCAGCTCTCTTTATAGACACATAAACACGCTTCGAACAGCCATCTTTTTAGAAAAACCATGACTCCTATATACATGCAGCATAAAGATTTCAGTCTGTTGAATACCACTCACCATTATTTTTAGTTTACTGAAACAAAAGTCTTAATTATGTTTCCAATGACAACAGCATTGTTAGCAGCCAGATGTTTTTCCCTTAAATTAAAACACACACCAAAAAGATTGTTTGGGGGCTTATCTGAAACAGAGATACACTTAATGAAGCTGGCATCGAAACACCAGGCTCTCTACAGGCCAGGATGACATTGTGAAGCTTTTGAAGAGCTCTGCAAACCCATCATCCCAGCCACGTGCCCTCCACAGCTGCTTCTCAGCATTGCTTGGAATAAGAGTAATCTGAAAAACAGGAATCTTATGTTCTCTCCCAAGGTACATCTAGAGCAGTAAAACAGCCCAGGGCCAGGGCAACAAAATGGTGACTTTCACATCATCACCATGGTGTTACACCGTCGTATACGTTCATTGGTCCTATAGCAGCAAGCACCATGGTGTCCTGGTCTGTCACCGGGGTTGCTATGGGGTTGCTACACAATGTCCTGGACCTCAGGGCAAAATGGTCACCATGAGCAGCTGTCCCTCGCATTTCTCACATCAGGGAATCCTGGAAAACGTCCACTGCATACACAGAGAGTGGTGCTGAGGTGGTGGTGGGTGCCTGTGCCTCCACATGCGGGACATTTTCCACCTGCCTCTTCCAAATCTGCTAATACCAGTAGGTAGACATTTGGGGGAGAGAGGGCTTATTTTTTCTCTACCCAAAGCCTAGTAGTGGATCCTAAAAACCTGGGAAAGAGATCCTCATTGTGCTCAGTGACTGAGCTGCCAGAGAGTGGGAGCAAGCTCTGTCCTTTCTGCCTCCTCTCCATTCCTTGAGGCTGCTTCTCATTGCAAAGTGTATTTCTTGCCCAAATGCTCTGTGTAGTAGCCCCCGTGACCAGCTGGCTCTGTGTTATTCTGCCTACCCCTGCCCACAGGTCTTCCACCTCCCTCCAAAGCCACCCCCTCTGCATTGCTGTCACGGCACAAAGCAAGGAAGGGGACCCAAAATGTGGCTGGTGGGGCCCTGGCTGTGCCCTGCACTGTTGTGGGTGCAGAGGGGCTGGCCTGGGCACGGCAGCACGGGTGGCTGGGTGGTACGTGCTCTCCTCCCCCTGATTTGTCACAGCTGGGAGAATGGTCACGGTCGCCACAGTGGAGGAGCAGATATCTTGATTTACAGAGCAAGCAAGAAACAAGTGACATCTTGCCTTGCACCCCCTCTCCCCACATCTTGCCAGCTTTTTGTCTCCCAGAAGATCGGGGACAACCTGTCCTCTGGCTGTGACATCCCTGTCCCTTGGGGCAGACATGCAATGTGCAGCCAGAGCCATCCCATCGTCCCCCCTCACCCATGACACTGTCATTTGTACTGATGCTGTTTCTCCTCATTTTTTTGTTTCTCTCCGTTGGCTCTTGTGTGGCCCAAACCGCAAATTAAGGCTGCAGAGAGCGCTTTTTGTGCCCTCTCCTTGTGGTGCAGCCTATTTTTTGCCCGCACTTTGCAGCACTTGCAATTTGAAGATTTATCTTTTCACCATTTCTGCAGCAGAAGTGGTAGTCATCCCGTTTTTTTCACTTAAGCCTGCTTCTAGCCCTGGCTCATTTTGCTATTTACCAAATCTCTTTTGTTTTGACAATCTCTTTCTGATGCTGCGCAATCCGTGTGAAAACCGCAAGTACAGTAGGAGCATCCCTTCCTCTGTCTTGCTATGATGTCTTTTAACACTCAGCCTCCTTTTTCATGCTACCATATCAAAATATTTACAACCCATCTTTTGCCATCATCAGATTGTATGTTTTTAAATTCAGTTTCAACATTAAGGGCAGGGAAAATTATGATCATTTCCACATTAGTCACTCCATCCAGTTTCTTTGGAGTGATGAGTGAATCAACTCCCATTTTGACTTACTGTAGGGGTAAATATGTGTAATTTGAGCAATTTTTGGTTGCTTAATATAATTGTTTGCTGCTGTGCTGCAATGCAAAATGCGAGGATGTGTGAGGAAGTACTTGCAGCAGGTGCATGCTTCTTGCCTTTGGTCCCTGCCAGTTTCTATTTTGCAATGCCAAGTTTGCTGAAAGCCTGACTTAGGATGCAGATGGGCTTAGTAAAAGGACCTGGTAGATAGCTTCCCATGCACCGTCTCTGATCACATAGGGGAGGCATGTTACAGATGGGATTTACTTTGCACCCGCTGTGCTGTTCGCTGAGGTACAGCTCGGTGAGAGGATGGGATGCATCAGCAGCAAAGGCCACATTTCACCACCGTGGAGGGAAGAGTCCCCTTCTGTTTGGCAGCCCTGAGTGTGGCAGCAGCATGGGTGCCTGGTGTCCTCGGTGCAGCTGGGGCTGGCATGTCACAGCCGTGGGATATCCAGGGTCCCCATGGTGGCACCCCCAGGACAGGCGTTGCTGCCATCAGGATGCCTGACTCTGTTCAGAGCAGGCCTAGGAGTGCAAAAATTTTGAGTCTTGGCATTAGTTACAGCTTGTATGGCAACACAAGATAAGCTCACTGGAGATGATGGGCAAAAATGAAAATAAATTTCACTGGGTGTTTCTATGCTGTCAGATTGGTTCACTCTCTGCTTTGCCCTGGGGCATGGCTCCGCTCTTCACCCACGCTGTAGGTATAGATTTGTGTTCAGGGCTCCAGTCAGAAACAAGCCAAATATTTCTCTTGGCAGGGAAATCACTGGACCCCACATTGAGAGCAGTCATGAATCAGTACACACCGTTTGGCCCTGGGGTGAGGGCTGACTCACAGCACAGAGAATTGACTGGGACTGAACTTGCCACTGATCACTGAGGCTTTTGCGCAAGGCTGGTGCACAGCAGCATCCCTGAAAACATCAAAATATTTGGCATGACTTTGTCACAGCAGGTCTGCTGGAGCAACTGCTTCGTTATTCAGTCACCAGCAGAAAAGCTGTGGCTGCTGCTCTACTGATACTTGCTCGTCTGCTTTCCGGGAGAAAGCCCGTTCCGGTGGCTGAGGATGCCATCAGACAAAGCAGATGAGTCAGGCTGGTTTTGTATTTGTGTTTCAGGTAGACCAAGGGGCTGAAACTGTGCTGAAGTGGCAGCCCTGTCTTTTGAGAGAGGCAACAAAAGAGATGGACTTTAAGGCATGGCTTTCATATCTGAGGGCTTTTCTAATGACTTCTTAACTAATTGACTTGACTTTGGCGGGGAGACAGTGAGCAGCTGAAAAGGATTAAAACTGTTAGAAATGAACAGCTTTGAAGTGGCTGAAACCCTGTTAAAATTTGGATGGCATATTTCTTCCAATGGTATTTCTTAACCACTACAGACTGGTAGGGTGAGCTCTTCATGCAAAAGTTAATGGAGAAAAAGGAAACTCTAGGTAGTGGAGTGGAGTCTCAGAGCTGCTGCCATTCAGTTATTTGATAGCTGTAGGATACCTTGTGTAACGCATGTATCCCACAGATATTGTTTTCAAGAGAGAGTATTTTGTGTTACGGGAATATTTTCTTTTTATCATATTTCTGATCTGACATAGCATGCACCATCGTGAAGCTAAGTAGTATATAATTTTCCATGGCCAAATGAAGCTCACTCGGTGAAACAATCTGCTGTAGAAATTACTCTAATTAGGACTTTCTGTAGCAAGCAAACAGTGATCCAATTCTGTAAGGCTGAAAGGGAGATTGTGGCAGATGATAGCCATTTAAGTAGAGGTGATGGAAATTTTCCAGAAGAATGTTTTTGTCTTCGAATATGCCAATTTTTTCAGATGTAGAACATCATATGGAAACACACTCCTTTCAGCTGATTTTCTGTCGATCACTCTCTTTCCCCCAAGCTCTGATGCCACCTTCCCTGTCGGGCAGGTTTTCTCAGAAACCTCGCAGGCTTACTGCCTGCTTACCTGCCCAGCAACTTAGAAATCTCCCTGGAAGATAGCAACAGAGCGGGGTCCACAATTCTAGGACATGCCTGCTGGATACACTGCCCCAAGGAAATGGACCTCCTGGTTTCCAAACTCCCAAGCCAGCTGGTTCCTCTGGCATCTTCATCATCGTTGTGGAGGGAGCCTTGCTGTCAGACCCAGCTCTTCAACCAGGTCTCCAAGGGCACTGAAGCTTCCTACTTGGTTTGGGTGCCCCACCCAATTCATGGTCTGGGGATGCTATGGCCATGCTCTTAGCACGGTTTGCATCATGGTACTGCCAGAAGGCTGTGATTTCCCCAGGTCCATAGCCCTCAGTTAGCCTGGCTCTTTCTGGAAATCTGGAAGACATGTTGTGTGTCAAGAATGAAGTAATTTTAGTACCCTGAAAATGTCTGTCATTTTTCTTTTTGCCCAGTGTTAAAATGTAATTTAAAAGCCTTTGGATGTCCAAAAGTGATCATAGAGCACGTATTTGGTTTCTCAGGCTGACCCGCTTGTAGCTCTGGGTTCAGCAAGTACATGCAGGAGCACGGCTTTAAGTTCATGAGTAGTTTTGCTGAGACAGGTCAGTGTATCCACTAACTTAAAACTAGGCTTGTACTGAACACTGCCCTGAACCGGGCCTATGGGAGTGAAGTGTGTTTTCTACAGATCATAGAATAGGTCATAGTTTCCTCGAGGGCATTTCAAACGAAAACCTGATGGCTAATGAAAGGCAAACGGTAGTACTCCAATTTACATGGCACTCAGCTGCAGACCTCTGACACATGTTCAAGGAGATGATGGCTGGAACTACTTTTAATCAATCATAACTCCTGCTGGCATGAATCTGGAACAGGAACAACTTAATTAATTCAGTGCAAATGAGCTTTACAGCTACCATGTAATGAGAACAGACATTATATAGCTATTCTCCGTATAGCTGTGTAGGCACCCACATAAAAGCATTATCATGCCTACACAATGCACTAGGCACTTGTGTACAGTCATAATTTCAATCTACCAGAAAATGACAGTGCTCTGGTCTGTGCTTAGTGTGTGTGTGTGTGTGTACCTTGGTATATGCATATTTTACGTAGTTCTACATAATTAAAATCTGTTCTTAGTCATAAGCGAAAGTAGAAGTTGTTCCCATGAATGAAGTAGAAGTTGTTCCCATAAATGACATTGTTCTTGCAGTTACTTATCTTCTTTCACAACACTGTGTGCTCCCATTGTGAAAGGAGCCTGTGCAGAGCTCTGGAAAGCCTCCATAGGTAAGGATCAGTGAGTGGTTCTACTGTAGCTGCCTATGTATCTGTCTTTTATTCAATAGTTTTAGCTAATTTTGGAAAGAGAAAGAAAAACAAATTGAGAATGAGAGCGAGAAAGGAGAAAAAAGAGGGGGAGAGAAAGAAAGGAAAGGAACAGGCAAAAAGGGAAAGAAAAGATGAAGAAGCAAAATAGAAAATAGTGTAAGAGGAAAGAAAGGAAGGAGGCAGGGAGGGAAAGAGAGAGGTAAGAAAGGATGATGAGCTAAAAAGCCGAAACTCAAAACTGTGAAAATGTATCACAGTAGATGGGAAGCTCTCCCATTTCCCCATTCACTTCCATGGGCAGATGGGACCGGTGCAAACCCAGTCGCTTCCCGCAGTCCCTGTGCCATTGACTAACCCAGCTGCCAAACAAAAAGGGCCCGTGCAGCCTTTTTGGCAGTATTTTTCCAAAGGTGGTTTCCAGTCTTACTCTGAATAACCTAGGTGACATGGTTTGCTCTTGCCCTGTGTGTGTTAACATCCTCTCGGCTTTGGTCACGGTGCTGTGAGAAGATACTCCTCAGAAACACTGGCCGAGCCATTCCAGAGTGTCCCAGGCCTCCTGGGCACCACAGCAGAGCTGCAGTCTCCCTGTGAGGCCCAATTCTGCCCTGACAGTCAAGGGAAACCTAGGGCTGTCACAGTCCCCTTCCTGTCAGCCATTCCTCAAGGAGAGACTCCTGCTGACGTACGCAGGGTGTTGGTACCAAGAAGGGCCCTCGACAGGTTTGCCAGTGCTCTGCAGGCTCGTGGTAATTACTGAGGCATCACTCAGTTTTCAGACCATTATACAAGGCCTCAGCACTATGAGTCCACTTGATTTTTAGGGAGTAAAACCCTGTGAAAATGGCTTTCACGGTTTGTGTGTTCCAAGCGTAAGGAGGGGTCCATGTTTTTTCTGTGATTAATTGCATGTTTACAGTTTTGCTCAACAAAACCTGGCTTAACTTTGTGGTATGAAATATGTCTACTGAAGAAAAGCATTCAATTAACATGGCCCAATTAAAACTTTAAAAGAAATAATCTTCAGTTAACAAACACCAGATGTACTTGTCAGGGTTATCTCACTGCTGTTATATTAATCATTTATAAGCTTTGTTCATTTGAGCACTTAGTAGAGAATACTATTGCAAGATTGTCTTTCTAAATATTATGCCAAAAATAACGACTTCCCTGATCCTGAATCTGTTAAAACGTTAGATTAAAAAAGAGGGAGAGAGAGACTGGGAAGGAAAGCATACTTGATTATTTTGTAAAAACAAAACAACAACTTAACCTGTTAAACAGGTTGAATAAGAGACTTTTTACTTCTTAAAAAGTCAGAAATTTTCATTCTATAGCATGTTACTGCTTTGTGGGGAAAATTATTTGTCTGCTAAAACAGCACACATGTGACAAGTGTAGAACTGAACTGCCAACAGAGATATGGAGGAATTTTCCAAGAAATGTAGACCATAGCCAGGAAGAATAAACCAAGGAACAAAAACATCAGAGATTTACTCTAGTCTTTTTGCATCCTGAGCATTCGTGTTAGCTTGGTGCAGAGTTGTGGTTTCCTCATCTAGGATTTCCCAGTTCTTGAGCTTCAAAAGAAACTGCTGGACAAAGAGACTTGTTCATTAAGACCTGGATTCATCTGACACAAGGTCCCAAATGAGGAGTGTGGTCACCGTTGCCTTAAGACCTGAAAGTGCCTCACCTCCAGCTGCAGGAGGGCCCAGCCTGACTGTGTTTCTCACCTCAGTCCATGAAGTAGGTATCTAATTTTAGGTCAGATGAATTTGGATGTAAAGCCCCAGTATACAAAACTGGGCCTTCAGTCAGTTGCTGAATATGTCTTCGGATGTGCAGGGTGGCAGGAGATATCAGGAGCTAAGTTATTTTAGAGACCGAAGGTCTCCTCTTCAGTGGGCCGGTGTATCTTGATGTGGTCTGTTGTGTGGTAATGAGGCTCTGAACACCCCCTGCCTCAGTCACCCCCATCGCTTCAGTCACAACTCCTCAGGTCTCCCCACTGCTCTACTGGGCAACCTTTGAGGACATTACACGCAGAAAAGGAAGAAAAGCTTCTTTTCTTTTGTCCAGCTGCAGTGTATTCAACATGGCCACATATAAGAAAGGAGTACGTCCATATTGGATTTATGTTTGGAAGCACATTATACTGTAAGTTATTTTGCACTGTAGTAAATCTATATAATAGATATAGATCTACAGATACGTATATCTATGTTTTGTTTTGTGACCAATTTTCCCACTTTCGAAAAATGTTATTGGTATTGCACTGGGAAGCACTGGGAGGGTAATGGGTCAAGAACGATCAGTCAAACAGGGAAGTAACCTTTCAAACTACTGTGCTATGTATCTGGATTTGAATGCTCTCAAAACCACAACAAGGGAGAATAATCCCCATGGAAAGGGGAGGAATTTGAAAAGACAAGGTTCTTAGAGCAGCTGGAAATGATGTGGAAAAAAAATGAAGATTCAAACCTGAGTGAGGATGAAGAATTGTTTCTGGAGCACCATTGAGGAATGAAACCTGCAGGGTTTCTGTGGTCAGAGAAGACACATTTTTGGTTTTCGTTATCTCGTGCCATGACAGCTAGGCTGCACAAATCCAGAACAAACCTCTTCAAGTGACATCTCCTCACGCTCTTAGTTTGGGTTCCATGCCATTTCTAACAGTTTCGCTTAACCAACCATCAGCCTGAAATTTTCTTCAAAGATCATAAATACTGGATTATCTCACCTCCTCAGGAAACTGCTGTCAAAACAAAACCCAGTGTTTTCTGAGTTCCTGCCTGCTGCTGCTGCCCTATTGCCTGGGCCCTTTACCCGGCTTTGTCCCACTCCCTGCTGCCCCTACCTTGTGTGCCCATCCTCACCCTCATAAGTGGGGGAACGAGACCCAAGTTTTCACAAGAGACAGTCAGGAAGGAGGTGTCATTTTCCTCATCTCTCTCTCTTTTGTCATGCTGCAATATTTCATCCATATGGACACTTGTCCTTTAAGGGAAAGATGTCAAAGTTTTAAAAATTATTTTATGTTTTTACATCATGACAGGGCCTCATGTGGCAGTGTCTTTTGGGGCATGCATGCCATAATCACTTAATTCTTTTCCCAGAGTCTAAAATAACATTATCTCTTAAGACTGGGAGAAAGAAGGTGTATTCATCTCATTGGTTAATAGTGATCTCTGTAGGATGGGGGACTAAGGGACTGAGCTTGGTTCACAGGTATTTTCATGCAGTATCTCATCAGCAAGACCAGCCTTCCTCCAACCTCATGCAGTGAAAGGTATTTTACGTCCTGGGAGGCTAAAAATACCTCAGATGACTCACAGTCTTGCATTAAAAAATAACCACAGTACCACAATATTGTGCTGAATCAAAGACACAGCATATCAAAGAGTAGTCTGAATTTGGTGTTGGGTTTCCCTCGAGTTCAGGAGAGAAATCAGGGCCTTAGAGCTGGTGGGAGGCTGCTGAATGCAGAGGGCATTTCATCTGAGGAACCCAGCTTGCCTGTGCCCCAGCCCTTCCACTCTTCTGTATGTTGTGGTTGTGTTTGAGTAATTTTCTAGTGTAAGCTTATGATAATTTAATTCATTATGTTATTAATTAATTATAGTCTGTTATTTTAGATGACTGATGGACTCACTTGAGTTCAGAATGGAGAGTGTTGTTGTTCTTTATTCTAAACGTTACTTTTCCAAAGGGTTATGGACAAATGTATTTGTTCCTGATGTTTTCTCCCCTCTCATTTTTCAGTATTCCTAGTTGTTTTGCATAGACTGAATTTTTCATAAACAACAAATGGCAATGGTAGAAAGCACTGCCGCATGCATTATGGCACAGAGACAAATACATTCTTTTTCTCACTGAGCTCATGCCAGTTTTAGTGCAAGTTATACATATGCAGGCAAGGGATTGGCAGAGGTGTATGCAGGAGCTCTGTTGAATCTGTGGGAGTATTTGTGTACATGCTTGTGTGCAAAAGAGAGAGAGAATGTTGAAACCTAGGAACCGTATCATCTGACAGCTCTGTAGTGACATGTATAGTCCTGATTTAAGAATTTGCTTTAAAAGACACTGTGGGATCCTGTTTTGGGATCCTGTGGGGCCTCCAGCTGTGCACAGTACAGTTTGTTTTCTCTGGTTTTGCTAATAAGCTGTAACATACCAAAGTTAGCATTACCTGGGCTGTTTGTTTTCCAATTAATTTTTAAGTGAATGCAGTGTTAATACAAGTTACCAAATTGACAGCCTGGAAACTTTAGTCTTCTTGTTTATGGGTGTTACGGCACTGGCTATGGTAGTACACACTGCCCCCTCGTATTCTGCTGAAACATTGTAAGCTGAGCTGGAGAAGGCACATCTAAATTGCTGTCATGAGTCACAGATTGATGAAGGCAATGTGAACTCTCCATGTATCTCACATGACACCTTGGTGGCCCTGCTCCTTTTCTATCCCCACATGTCAGCTGTGGTTGAGGTTAAGATGAACAGGGCCTGCTTACACTGTGTGAAACAGTTTCTTGGAAGCTTCCTACAGGTGGAGGCAGGCACTTATTCTTTGTCTCATTTGTAAAGATTTCGTTTACAGGTCTGGAGAATAGGAATATATTTTCTGCAGAATGAAGTTACGCTCTCTCCAAGTGAAGAAACTGAGACCTTTGGTATACCCCTATGATTACCAGGACTAACTCTGGTCTTAGTTGCCACACACTGCTTGCTGTTCTCCTCAGAGTCCTTTCAGGCCAGAATTGCTCAAACTTAATGAATTATTAAGACGTATTGGAAAGTCTTATTTTCATTTCGAGAACCTATTTGGTATAAAAAGAAAAAGGGCTTTTTCAGCTCATGCTCTATGAAAGCCAAGACCAAGCCCACCCCAGGGCAGATGGTACCACCTCACTACCTTCTCATTTCTTCTGCTACATCCTTGCTACTTGAGGAGCAATTGAGACTATTGTGTAACATAGGAGTCAGAATAAACCTATGTGATTGGTTCTTTGACAAGCTCATTCTGAGAAGTTACTTCCCTTTAGATGCCAGGGAAGACTTGGTATCTCTGTACTGCCCCTCTCTTTCTTCTGCTGTACTCATTCATCGTTTCTTCTCTACGTGCCATAACATCACTGAGCATGGATACTGCGAGAACATGTGCCTCAACAGTGCCCTAGAAACCTAGAGTTTTAAGAATCGAAGAGAAACAGAAAAAATGTCCGGGAATTCAATAAACTGAAGCCTGAGCAAGAATGTGAAGACTGTGAATAAGAATTCACTCTGCTAAGCCATCCTGAACCAAAATCTTGATTTGTTTTTACTTTTCCAAGAGATAATATTTCCATAGTTTAGATGCTTTCAGTTATTACTAAGGGAGCTGTACAGCTTTAGGCAATAAGGCAATGTTAAGAAAGCAAGCAAACTACTGAGACACCCAACTTCCAGCCAGACTTCTGAGGGATAATTAAAATGCAGTCCACTGTGTAAGAAGTTTCCAATATCATACCAGTGGAATGAAATCTTCTAGGGATATAAGATCCATGACAGTGAGTAGTGCGTGTGATCTGCTTCCCTGTTTCAGACAATAACCAATACTGGTGGGTTTTCAACGTAGCACATGAGATGAACATAGCACAGATCAGTGTACACAACAGCAGTTCCCATTGGTAGCAACAGCAAAGGCAATGTTTAACCCAAGTCTTTATATTACTTTTTCTGATTATTTGTTTGGGGTTCTTTTGGTTTTAGTTTTTTAGCTGTGAATTGTAGCCTCTATTTTACTGTTTGTAGTCCATTTTTTTTCTTTTTTTCTCAAAACAGAAAGCTTTCCTGCTTGTAAAAATAAGTATTAACTTCATAGGGCAATGTAAAGCCTCTAATAAAAAATGTATATACATTTTGTGGAGAAATAAAATTCACAGATGAAACCAATTTAAGTAGTAGAATGCCGCATAGTGACTGTACCTATAGCATCACTGGTTTGTGTATCTGTAGGTAACCAATTGCTTTTATTCCCCATTATAAGCATAATTGTTCTGATCAACAAAGCAACTTTTATCTAAAACCAGAAAGGTTAAAAAAATCTTCTAGCTGTGTACGTTGTAAGTCATTTAAAAGACCTTTTTAAAACCACTTTTATCCAGCAGTATTGTATGAATAATACAAAAATGATTTATAATTTTTTTTTCCCTTTTTAGTACCTCAATAGCACAGGCTTCTTCCCTGCTCACATTTTGTTTTACATTTGCTAAGATTAGGTATTTATTTTTTATTATTATGTTCTTGGTAACGTAGCTTCTGAAGATCCATGCTATTTCTATGTGCTCTAAAACTTGACATTAATTTCTCAGATAAATAGATCCAATGGCACATAGAAATGTTACTTTGTGCACAGCATCAAGAAGTATCCATTAAAAGAGTAACCAGGGCCTGGAGAGTGAGCAAAGAAATAGGGGTCTACCCTGGCTCTGGCCAGCTGTGACCAGGCCTCTTCATTTCTTCTTCCCTTTCCACAGGTACCTCCTTGGTGGTACATTGTGGTTCTCTCTTGATGTGAAAGAAGCTGGAAACTGCTGCATTGGGAAAAGTATGAGGCAAGCAGGGCCTTGTCCTAACATGTTTGATGGTGGCACAAGTAACCATCAGATTAGGTTTCTGACTTACGGGGTCCATTGTAGTAAAACTGTACATGGCAAGGCCAATACTGCTGACACAGCAGAACACAACTAGATCAACTCGCTGCTTTTAAATTGTAAGTTTCCTATATTGTTTCAAGGGGCAGAAGCATCTTTCTTACTTGATTGGTTTTTAACTGGTTCTGTGGGAAGGCGTGGATTTTCCAGGGAGCTCTGTTTTCATGGCATGGCAGCATCCTGGCATGGCAGGGCCAGGGGGCCCAGGTCGTTGCCTGTCTGCCTTGGGTGAAAGGGATTTGAAACCGGTTTTAGGAAGGAGAATTGCTTTATCACAACTACGGGAAGCTCTCCTGGATTGCAGTGGGGTTCCCTGGAGCCAGGCGTGCATCTGACCTGTTTTTCCTTCCCTCTGTCAGTCAACAGCAGCTCTTTGTTGCAAGGCACCATTAAACTTCTCCTGGCAGCGGAGACGCAGATAGCTGCAGATTTCCCTTGAAGTCTGTCCAAACCCTCTTTGGCCTGGCCCGTGAGCTATGCACACGGGGATCTCCGGGTCCCTTTGAAACAGAGTAAGCCTGAAACATTCCTCCAAAATTTATTAACTTTTTTTTTTTTTTTACAACTTCACATTTCTGTAGTGGCTTGGCCGTCCTGGATCTCACACTGCTATCTTTACTGGCTGCGCAGAACCTTTCTAGTTTCGCGGTTAACATTAATAACAGAACATGAAAAATATCTGGTTTATGTTTGCGGCCTGAGAGTAAATCAAGATGGCATCTGCGGGCACCCCCCTGCGCCCGCGCACACTGCCTGGGCGGCTGCCCCGCCTCGCTCAGTCCGGCCCCAGCACCTCGGCACAGGCAGGTGCTGAAGTGTGTGCCTGGCCTGGGCCCTCAGACCTTACACATCACCACAGCTCTTGGCTGCTTCTCGTTCTCGTATGAGATAGGGTGATGCTGTAGGGTTTTACCCTCTCATACGGGTGAGGATGCGATGGCTCATGTCCACACGGTGTTTGCAGAACAGAGTTTCCCACCAGCTTGGCACTGAGACGAGTTCATCACCTTTCCCAGAGAAACCTTGGCCACCTCAGTCTGATGGTGAAGGCAGAGGGGTGAGCTCTTGCCACGGGGCCACTGCTGTGGTACGGATTGTGAACTATCTGTTCTCCCACAGGAACTTCACTGCTGCTTTTTTGCTTATTGCTTTTTCTTATGGCGTGACCAAGTGGGACACTATCATGTGTGTCATTTGGTCCTTGTCAGTAGGAGAAGTGGACACTGACCACAGAAGGAGTGAGTTTATCAGGGAAGGTATCTGACCACATCCTTGGACTTCAGGTGATGAGAAAATGCGTAGAAATATCTCTTCTCCACACTTTTCTTTCTGTTTCACATGGCAATTGTTTATCAGTTGATCTTCCCCTGAATAATACAGGAATTTTAAAGGATGCTTTTTAGTGAAAAAAATAACACTCTTTCAATTTTTCACCATAAGCCAGATTTATGAAAATTATTATTATAGCATTAAATTCTGCCATTCTAGGCCTATATTAACTCTGCAGGAAAAATTGTATCTGAGGAACTCATAGGAAACTGATGCTAAACTGTTAATCTCCATTCATTTCAAATAGTACATCACCTGTGCAAGTATCCTGTCCTGAAGAGCTGCTGGTTTCTGTACTACTTTCTCTCCTGGAGCACTGATGAACCTTAGGAACAGTTTTTTTTCCAGAAAGGGAAATAAAATTAAGTCAAATCTTTGCAACAGATTTTTGGCAAATTGGGATCAAACCATGTGTATTCTCCAACCATGTTTTGAACCTCATAGTGGAGTGGTCTGTCTTCCGCTCTGGCTTTTGTGAAGCAACCCTCTCCCCAAAAGGCAACACTTCAATTTAACAGCCAAACATCGAGTTGAAGAGGGCAAAGGGTTCCTTGATGCCTGTGAGATAAATGGGAGGCAATATGCTTCAAGGGAGGTCCTGCAGTGATTTACAGAGGACAGCAATTGTTCATAGGCCAACATTAGCTTTCTACTTCTCCAATAAACGTGTCAGGCTGGAATGCAAGTGTGCGGTCCCAGTGTCAGCTTTATGGCCCAAGAAACGTGTGCTGTTGAAAGCACAACTGCTTTCCCAGTCTCCTTGTGCTTGCTGCCTAACTTTCGTCTTGATCGATCTCTTCCCTTGATGACCCTGCTGAGGCCTGTTATTTTCTGTGCTGTCTCCATTCTGATGTCCATTTATTGGTTGTGCTCTGGCCAGGGGGTCTATGGCAGAGACAAATACTCGTAGGGGGGCTGTGCAACAGCTTTCGTGTGTGCAGGCAATGGTCAGGGATAGACACAGCTTGGAGCTTTCTTCAAGTGGGCTGTGTGCATGCATGTGTTTGTGTGTGAATGCTATTTGCTTAATTCAAGTAAGAAATTAAAACTGTTTATGAAAATGTTTGCCTACCAAGTGGCATAGGTTATGCTGCCTCATTGTTTTCCCATACTTTTGAGAAGGAGGTAAAGATCGTAAAAATTTTTCATCAGTGTTCTTTTCTTCATGGTCTAGCGGTCTGTGATGCTATTTATTATAGTGTGATACTGCTTGCAGGTAGGGGATGTGGATTTGTTTTATGTCCCCAGCGTCTTCCTTTACTCTGGCAGTTGCTGGAGAAGCTGAAGAGTCAATACCCTTGCAATGATGACTCCTCCCATGTTTGGTCTTTTGCAATTGGGTTCTCAGCTGATTAAGGCTGGTATCAGCAGAGATGGGGCTTGTTGAACTGGATCTAGTATGCCAGCAGAATGTGTGAAGTAGTATAAAGGGAAAAAGAACAAGATGGACACATGTCAGAGAAGGAAATTTTTTTGTAGAAGCTTTCCAGTGAAGTGAATGCAAGGAGTATTATGAGGAGCCCAAGAACAACAGCAGCAAAAGTCAGCTAATGCAAAACAAATGTTTAAGAAAGTTCAACCAGCAAACCAATGTGCTGTAAAAACATCACAGATGTGATCGATAGAAGGTTGTTGACTGTTCCCAGCAGCAGTTTCACCGCTCGTCTGGGCTGGTCCCTGCATACCAGTGACTCCTCCACCTGCCCATCCAAGCTCTGTCCAGGTGTGGTCTACAGAAGGTCTGTCTTTGTGTAGAGACTGGAAATCTGAAAATGTAAATAATCCACCTAAACAAAACCCTACCAAAATGCTCAACCTCATACGTGGCTTTCCCCTTTGAGAGTAGATAAAGGGAAGGATGAAGCACATGTAGGAGATGGCAGGGGCATTTCTGGGTTCGTTCTCGGAGAGAGTTCAGGTTTTCTGCCGTGGGGTAGGGCTGGAAGTCGTGGGGAAGTGGGATAATGCAGAAAAGATGTGAAAGGCAGCAAGGACTTTTGATGATGGATGTTTGTCCTTCAGCACCAGTCAGAGCTCTGTACTTGACTGTCTTTAGAGTTTTGATATTTTGAGGAAGAGATGTTTTCCTGCAAGGAGGAGGGGCAGATGAATTTGACAGCTGCTTAAAGTGGAGCATGCATTAATTTTTAAAATGTTTCATAATTTATTATTTTTAGTCTATTTTTTTAAAAGTGTTATGCCCGCACATACACTGAAGTAGTTGTGTTGATCATAGATGGCGATCTACCATAAGAAAACAAAATCTAGTGTCTCATTTCCTGAAACTCATTGATACCTGTGTCACTGGAAATGAGGCTGAGAGTAGGGAAGGGGAAAAAATATATAGAAAAGATATATAGAAAAATAACATTCAGCTTGTTAATGAGATGGGATTTTTTGATGGGGAAAATTCACAAGGTATGGAGGAAGCAAAGCTTCCCTTTCGTATAATGAACCTATTCATCACATTAAAGGGTTTGTGAGAGGTTGTTACTGGTGACAGCAGAACCCCTTCCTTGTTCTTTCCATCTCCATGTCTCCTCCTGCCTTGTCACACCCAAAGCACTACGTTCCCAAGTGCTCTCTGTTAAAGCCTTTGAGCAGACCAGGTTTTTCTGCCAGAAGAGAAAAGGGGATTCCCTGCTGCACGTGCACTTGCGCACAGGAGTGACCATGTTGAGCAGACATATGCACAATTCATTCAGAAATGGTGTTCTGAACTGGGATTTTTTAGAAGTGTTTACTCCCATCCTCAGTGCAGCTCAGCAGGGGCTGGAGCAGGATACCGCTCGCAGCAGAGAAACTGCGGTTCCAGGAGATCTCTTAGAAGATGACTGATAGTTGAGCAAAGCCCAGAGAGAGGGGGAACTTTTCTCCTTCCCTCATGAGGAAGTTTCTAGGTTTCAGCGTATGCTTGCTAGTACTGCAATGCCCTGAGGACACGTGGTATCTAGGAGTTAATGTGGAGTTGTATGGATTAATAACTGTTCAGTTTTCTAATGTGGCGATGTAAAAAAAAAAAAAAAAAAAAAAAATCCTTAATGGGGGTTATTGTCTTGGTTGTGTAAATATGTAGTTAGCTATACTTAAAATGCATATCATCAGCCTCTTTGGAATCATTGCATTCTCTCATGTAAATATGTATTTAGGGCATTTTTAAAATGCAGGTTTTTGCCCTGATTATGTAAATATGCTTGTACATGAAAAATGCCAATTTCTTCTTCACCCTCCCCACTCCCCTCTTTTTTCTTTTTTAGAATATGTAAGTGAATTTCATGCTTAAGAAAGTGAGAAACTACTAGTACAGAATGGCTAAGAATATTTATGGCAGATCCTACACAGTCTTTCTCAGAGAGCCTGTCAGTCCACCTAATCCAGCTATCTCTGCATTCCAGTCCTTGTTTTCTGCTGAGCCCATTCATTAAGGCTGTCAAAACTACCAGACTGGAAATTACTAGGCTGGCATTTTGGCCACAATCGACACATTTTCTGTACCTCACGAACTGGAATACAAAGCTCTCTTTATAGAAATATAATGTTCTTCTAATGACAGTACAGATAGTAACCATAAATTTCACTCCTTTACATCAGCAGAGAACCTGGATTCCTTTATCTGCTCTTCACTCGTTTTAATCCCTTTTCTTCAATATTACCCTGAGTCAGTCCATTTCACTGATTAGTTGTATCAGTCAAATCACAAGAATGAAAGAAGACAGTTTTGACACCTGGGTGGAAGTAATTTCTTTTTTCTTAGGTGTCTGAAAGTATCTCAAATGTCCTCTAGAGACAGTGGAGAAAGACCAGTACCTCTGAAGAGTGAGCCAGCCTGTCCTGAGCTAGGTGAGATGCACTCTGCTGGGGAGGTGTATGTATTTCTTGACTATGGAAAGAGCCTAGGCTGAACTTTTAGGCAGGTGAAATAAATTGCATCGCTTCTGCTTACTCAGTTTTATGATACCTAAACTCTGCAGAAGGAAGAGCTCTCCCCATGGCTGCTACGTGGGGAGCATTCATTTAGTGGTGCACCCAAAGGTTCTGGTCTTTTGATGACCCAGAGTAGGAATGGCATTAGAATGCAGAGTGTCTCCCCTGGTAGAGGGGCACCCACGTACACCTGAGTTTGTTTCCTTCCTTCCTTCCTTTATAAACCAGAACCTTGGAAGAGGGAGAAGGGGGTGGTGAGTCAGGTGAAGTGTGCCATTACCTCACCCCAGCACCCAGCCAGGACATTGCCAGGGTTTCGGGAATGACTCTGAGTCCCACTGATCACTGGGCAGTGGCTGATTTAGGTCCCACTTCACAGAATCACAGGATGGTTGGGCTTGGAAGAGACCTCTGGAGATCATCCAGTCCAACCCACCGGCTAAAGCAGGTTCACCTGGAGCAGATCACACAGGAATGTGTCCAGGCGGGCTGGGCACTTGAGGCTGTCCCGACCCCGCAAGCTCAGAGTCGTGTTTGCACAGGGCTGTCTCTGCCCCCTAATTCCCATGGGACCCACGCTGGAGCAGCACGGGCAGCTCAGCTGCTCTGCCCACTGGGTGTGCTGGAGCTTCCCATGCTGGTTGATGGCTTTGTAACCTGCCCTTACATGAGAGAGACTTTCAGTACAGCACATCAGCTCCCTTTCAATGCTAACCAGATGATCCACAAAGAGAAAAATGAGGCGTTCCTCCTATTCATCCCGTAGCCTGCTCTGTGAGCCTGCATGCTTCTTCAATTGTACTTGGGTCAGTTGCTAATGTGCCGTCTCCCTTTTGAACATATGGGACTGTAGGGAGGGGAGAAATTTATGGCGAGAAGAGAAAAAACAGAATACAGGAAACTAAGAAAATGTTTATTAAAAAAAAAGTGACAACCTTTTTTTTTTTTTTTAAAGAAGACCTACAATAATATGTTCTTTAGAGACAGTCTTTGCTGGCATGTTTATTCACTGGGGTTTTCCATCATCATTTCCATGTGGTGCATTCTGATCGCTCATACTTTTGTGGGTTTCTATCCGAGCCTTGAATAGCAAACATTTAATCTAGGGAACTCCCTTTCTGTTCTCTCCTCTTCCCAATTGTATGGAATGAATTACCATACAAGATATATAAGATTTTGTTTGCGTGGTGAAGGGGAAGGAAAGACAACAGTTGACAGCATTTTAAGCCCTGCAGGCGATCTCTAGCTGGTGTAAATTGTCACAGCTTCAGTGACTTCAGCAGAGCTCTTAAAAACATCCAATGGCTGAGGATCTGCCCCCTGGTTTTGGCTTTCTCTGTTGAAGGCCTGCTGGGAAGCCCAAATTAGCAGCTGGATGAGAGACAGCAAGAGAGAGAAAGAATAACAGCAATGCCACAAAATCTTTCTTGCCGTTTTGAACAGAAGAGCATTGATGGAAATGCCTCCATCCTGGAACATTTAATTTTTTGTCACAGCTGTTGTCACTGAGACAAGCTGTTCTACAAAATGGGGCATACCTCATCCATGGATGGATAGTATTTTAACTTGCACGGACAAGTTTTTCCTTAAAATAAGAAAATGGTGGTGCTGAAGATGCTTCTGTTCAATTTGTTGTTTTCTGATAGATTGCGGACTGGACATTATCCCCACAAAGCTGCGAGCATTGCCTTTCATAAACAAATTAATGCATATTTGAAAAACTCTAGAAATAACAAAACCAGTTGACTGATAGAAGAATCTTTCTGTTGGCTTTGCTGGCCCTTAGGTGAGGTTAGAAGAATCTTTTTCCAGGGACAACATTCAGGGTGGTAACTTCCTTGCTTCAAAGAGAAGAATTGTGGTTGCCCCAGGAGTAATGACCATTCCATTTGAGTATCAGCCCTGCTAAGCTCCTTGGAAATGTGCCCTTCAGCCAGCACATGTCCTTGCTTTACTGCACTGATGGTCTTATTTCTGGTAGCTTGAGTTGATATACCAGCTGAGAATTCAGGTTTCTTTTGGTACTCAGGTACATTTCTTCAGAAAATGTAAATCTAACTACCACACAGTTTTTCATCCTGGGAGAATGCCTCCTCTTAAAACCCTCACCACCCAAAAGAGGGAATGCAGTGTCTAAACTGGTTGGTACCTAGACTGGTTTCCCGTTGGTAAACCCTGCAATTTGCAGGATATATATTAAGTGATACTGATGTGTGCATAGATTTTAAATGCTTCATTTAGATGCCTTTTTAAGATTAGGTGATCTTTAAAGGAGCCTTCCAACCCAAACCGTTCTATGATTCTGTGACATTCACTTACCACCTGGATCTGGACAGGGTTTTCTGCCATTTGAGCATCCCTGCTGTAAACAGCTCTGGTGCAGGAAATGTTATCCGAGTGTCAGGTTAACTAAATTGATATGTCAGCTAGAATATCATGTCAGATAAACACAGTGAATCCTCATTCTAGCTGTTACAGCACACAGTATTCACACTGATCTGGTTGGTAGGTGCTGATTGCCCATCTGTGTTACCTGCTGGAGAAATTTTTTTGGAATAATGCCATTGTGTTAGAAGTAAAATCCAAAGATGTGGCTAATGGCTGCTAACAGGTGTCTGTAAAATCTAGGAATCAAGCCAGCCTTTGTAAAATCAGGAGCCAACCTAATTTGCACCAAACTGTTACGGAAGTTTTGAGCTAGATTATTTAACTTTTGGATTTAAGTATTGTTTTTATGTTCAATCGTTGCTCAATTATTTCAGGTGGAACTGAGGGACAAATTCATCACACAGTATTTCTCATTTGGGTGAAAGAAGTCCTGGGCATGTACTAGAAAGAAGCAATTCCCATGAAACGTCCAAGGATATTGTGTGTTTGTGGCTGAAGGGGAGAGTGCCAGAAGGCACTGAGCAACTGCCAGAAATCTCAGGAGCTGATAGAGACCTCAGCAAGAGGAGAACTTCAAAAATGTTTGATCTCATTTGGACAGACTCCAAATTGTAGCGCTTACCTGAGCTGATCCTTGCCATCGTCCCTTATCATTGATGAAAAATTACTTTAAAAAGCCAGTTTCATAGAAGAGTTTGTTAGGAGGAATCTAGTTGTTTGCAAGGTTCAATTCCAGAGAGGCCAAGTGTAGCTGGAGTCCCTGAGCTTGCAGTCTCCTGTCAGCTGGGTCCATCCCAGCCATGGGAGATGCCAGGTGCAGGAGGAAAGTGGACTGTGAACTCACTGAGTCTGCTGTTTAGTGAGATGGGAAATGTCTGAAGGCCACTTCTCACCACCTCCAATCAGAGCAGGAAAGGCATTTTGCATATTGTACAAACACAATGGAAAGAAGGTTTCTTCTGGAGAAACTTCAGACGCTCGGCCCTCAGTAGGTCTTCGAACAATTGGCGAAGCAAATGTTGTGTGTGCAGTGGGTATCTGACTGGGAATGACAAGTTTTCTCTTTCAAATTGTAGCCATGAGGGTGATGTCATGCTAAAATAAGGCATGCAGACATGCTGGGTCAGATTTTGCGGCTTCCAAAATGTAGAAAGAAAGATGCAAACATGAAGGGCAATGTATTCCACTGGAATTTTTATTCCAGAAACAAAGACGTGGTACTTTGCCAGTATCCTAAAACCGATCGCGCAGACACGAGACCTCTCAGTTTTCGGCAGCATTATCTTAAATCCCATTTGAAATGTTTTCCTGGTTGTTTCTTTTGCTGTTTTCCCCCAGAAGATTAACTTGTGATTGAGTCCTCAAAAGACACTTTCGTAAAGCTGCTAATTGCAGAGCTGAGGAAAATGGGTCATGTGGTACATTCAGCATTTCCCTAATTAATACACAGCAGCACATGCTTGTGTCGAACTGGCTGCAAATTCAGCTCTGGCTGACTGAACGCTAATGACAGCACCTACTGTAATAAGCTGATACTAGTAAAGAAACCGAAACGGCCTGTTAAAATCCCAAATGGGTGATGAAAGTTCTACATCATCCAGACTTTTAAATGTAATTGTGTAATGGCGCAGACTGGCACTCAGCCTGCCAGCATCCACTTAATTAGTAAATAAAACACTCTGAAGGCCTTGGCTGTATCATGACACGCTTACAAATCCAGCTGAAGGTTCTTGACTACATGCAGTAAAACCCAACCGAAACTTTATGGCTGATGGTAAAAGTCATCATGTGAAAGTACATGGTAAGATGTGCTTTATTTCTGTATTTCTTTTATTTATAACACATGGTTTAAATACCATTTCTGCTGCTTCTCCATGAATTTAGAGAACCTCTCTTTTCACTGTATTGCTTTTGAGCCATTTGGAGCTTTCTGTCTTGTGATGACCATGTGTCAGTGTGTGACTGGTAAGGAAGGCTCCTTGGGCAGCTGTGCTGTCCTACGGGTTATGCAGTTCACAAGAGGAAGCCTCTGTCAAAGGCTCTATGAAGTTGCAGGGGGGGCACCTGAAAGGGTTTTCGTGATGAATTCTGACGAAAAGAGTTGGCTGGAGGATACTGCCAGCCCAGCACTTGTTACTGTAACTCGTCAAAGTGATGGTTTTTCTGGAATGTTTAAGAATGCATTTTCTTTTTGCCTTTAAAAAAAAATTATTTGACCTCTGTAAAAATGCTATAGTGAATTTAGAAGATATTTAGCCTCAAACCTCGAGCAAGTTTCACGTTGTGTTCTTCTGAACCATAAGCAAAACTGTTTTGTTTTCCCTTCCTCAAAAATGCTGACCCTGAATAAGTGGCTCACCATTCTTTGTTGTCTGCGATCTAATTAATCCGCATTTTCCCCTCAGTACCCTGCTGTGCGTACACTTTTACAGTGCCATTTCCTGACACACTCTCTGTAGCGTTAGCGATCGGGAAGGTCACAGCAATCGTCCCCCTGGGCATCCCCCAAAGGCAGCGCAGTAGCCGAAGCAGGAGCTGGTGGAAGCTTCTGCCTGGCTCTGGGCAGGGACTCCCCCAGCTTGCAGGTGCCTGCAGTACTTGATTTTTCTGCTGGGCACTGTACCTCTAGGGCAATGGCATTTCTATGGTTTGGGAGATGTTCTAGTCATGGACAAACGTTTTCAGCTGTAGAAGAGCAAGCTTAGTGTTACTCCTAGGATTAGTAGCATCCTTTCGTGACAGTTACGGTGGGTTGTTCTGCCAGCCCTGGGAACCCTCCAACCCTTTCCATGGAGAACTTGATGACAACATGTTCCTCTGATTCCATGTGAGCTACACATCTCAGATTTGCTGGTATAGCTGGAAAGAATGATTGTCATAGGACCAAGGAATTGTTGAAGTTGGAAAGGACAGTGGCTTCCAAACCATATGGTTGTTGTGAGCTAAAACAATAATGTAGATGCACCCGGAGAGCACAGCATCTCCTTTAGATGTGTTAGGAGAAAAGAGTAGAGAGCAGAGATGGTAGCCACAGGCATTGCCTAAGTTTTCCCTTCTGCAGATGATCATCCTTTTGGGTTATTTTGTTCTCGGCTTTGTTTGGGTTTTCATTGTGTTTGTTTGTTTGTTTTTCATGTTTTGTTTTGTTTTGTTTTGTTTTTCTTCAGTTTTGGAAGATATTATGAGCATCCAAAAGTGCAGAGGTCAAAATCCTGGTTGCTTGGGAGCAATGTTCCTAGGAGTCTGACCGCTGTAAACTAAAACTATGTCACCGTTGTAGAGGAAGGTATTCTCAAATAGGCTGTAAAAATAGACTCAAGACATTAGTAAAATGATTCTGAATTGAGGCCATGCTGTTTGTAGCACGCTCCTTCAAACTCACCGTTGTGGTACACAGGACTCGAAGAATCTCACTGTCAGATAAGAGCCACGTGCTGTGCATTGTATGTAACTGGAGCAGAAGAAAAAAGAGACAGGCACACCCCTGTGACTTTTGTTTCTTAAAAAATACTTCTTCTCACTCTCGGTAATAAAAACCTAGAAGTTTGAGGCTTAGATCTGCTTATTATTGTAGGATTGTTGAGTCTTAATTTTTTTAAGAATATCCAAATGCTGAATGGATGCTTGTGTTCTTCTGATAGGAAAATAAGAGCTTTATCTTTGGGCAGTAAGAGAGAACCCTTAATTGCCATTTTATTTGGAAGATGGTCTTTACTGCAGGACTGAGAAAGAGACAACTTGCAGCATTTCTTCCTTTGAAACTGAGCTTCTGCCCACAGACCAGGGGAAGCTCAACTGCCTCCTTAGTCCTGCACTTCATTTTGGCACTTGCTCACAGGTTATCTAGTTCTTCAGCTCATCCCAGCAGGGCCAGTGTACCATTCCTAATAATGATCTGGCACCTTTGGCATAAATGATCTCCCATGTTGGAGAAGCTGAAACCACAAAAGCAAAAGCCCAGAGGGATAGAAGCAAGGCAGAAGAATGAACAATGAGGCTTGGGCACAGATTGTTAGCTTTGAGGTTTGTATTGATTTAGTGTCTTTAATTTTTTATTTGGAAGTGATTGCGCTAATGTGTGAGCTAAGAGGGGAGGACAGAGGCAGACCGAAAAATCAAGAAAAGTAGGAAGGATTGGGTAGTGAAGTGGAGGTTTTGCCAAGTGCAAGTGGAGTCTGGGCTCCAGGATTCCATGAAGACCCGTCCTCTTGGGTCTTCATGGGGGCATGAAGGGGCATGGGGGCAAGGGTTTCAGCCACAGCATTTAAGCAGGATTCAGGATCAATGTCAAAGGTTGACACAACTTAGAGAGTCTGTTTTGGTTTGGTTTTTTTCTTGAGCTGTTTAACCCTGTTAAAAGACACAGTGGAGATAATGCTTACCTAGGGTTTGCCACTGCAGCATTTTAACTCACATGAAAAGAGCAGTCTCTTGATTGTTGAATCCCACTAGACAGTAAATTAAATAAAAGTTAAGTTAGTTAATAAAATCTGCACTTCACCGTTCGCATGGCAAGCTGCCATTTAAAAATACTCTCTGGAGCTGTCTATCATTGCTGGGTTTAATCTTTCTGAATTCTGAATGTGCTGGCTTGCCTGGGCTGCTGAATGGCCTTTTTCCTGGTGCTCTGGATCCCCTGCAGAATATGAGCACCTCTAACTCACTCCATGGGTGCTAAAGTCCGGGCAGGCCTCCTCTGTGTGCTGATTTGACTATTGTCTTGGGCAGCAGAACTGAAAGACTAGCCCATTGAGTTGTGAGGATATATAAGTCTACGTAGCACTTGTATCATAGAATGAAATAAAATTGAATCTATTTCTGCCTACATGTAGATACCGTGCAGCACTAATAGACACTGACAACTAGTTGTGGCTTTTTAGCCACATGTCATACACGGGCTTGTTCTGTAGAAACCAGTATGAGTTTCACCATGGCTTTTAGCGAGTAAAAGGCTGATCAATAACAAATGCAAGTGCAATACTGAACAGCTGGGGTTAGTTTTGTGTCACTGCTCCGGTCCAGCAGTGTAATGCCAGAGTTGGTACATTATTTCAAGACCTACCAGAAGGGCTGGGGTGTTTTAGAAGGAACTGCCTTCTAAAGGGCCTGGAGTCTTAACTGGATCAGAATCTTAACTAAAACAGATTCATAATTCAGTAATTCAGGGGCTTACACCACTGTACCTCATGATAGCATCACTAGAATGACGTAAGTGGAAGCAGACCAGGATTCAGCCCTATTCTGCTTCTAAGTGGTTTTACAGTTTGCTTATCAGTCTGTTGGTACAGCAGCCTCCATATAGAGCAGTCTATTTTCTCAAGTACTTTAACAAAACCACATTAGTTATGGTGGGATCCTCTTGGGTGTCTATTATCATTAATTAAGGGATTGCAACTTTCAGATGAACAATCGTCTGTCTTCAGCAGACCCTGAGCAGAGTTATCAGGTATATGGGAGGTAGAAAGCAAAGGAGAGGTCAGGAAGCATTAATTTCTCAGTATGGAGACAGTTGCTGACCCTGTTGTTTTCCTATCTACTGTCATGCTAAGACATGATAAAAGGTGAATTATTTTAATTTCAGTTTTAGCATTAGATTCACATCTTCTTTTTGTGAAGCACTCAATCCTAAAAACAGTCAATTAGCCTTGCTGAAAAGGTACACTTCCACACAGATGTTGTTGCCAGTAATGCTAATCTGCTAAACATTATTTCATCCCTGCTGGTGGCTGGTGGTGGGGAGAAGAAGGATGTTTAAGGGTGAAGGAGATGTTGGCATAAGGAGGATAAGATATGCTAAGATGATTTCTTTAGTATTTCTCCTGAGTCTGTCCCCTTTCACTGCGCTTCTTCCCTTGCCCTACTAGGGTTTTACCTAAAAAGAGCTGGGCTCATTTATCATACCTGGCACCTGATGGTTTCACAGGGCTGTGGCATCCTGCCAGTAACTTCAGCAGAATAACTCTGCTGCCTTCTACTGCGTTGTTTGCAAGTATCTAGGTCATCACATCCATGCAATAAACCTGAGTGGGGTTGTTCCTAGATGTGGTGTAAAGCGTGATTAGTGTACTCATGGAGATCTCAGGATGTGCTTGATACATCTGTTTATCTTGCCCAGTGGAGTCTGTAGTCTCTGACTCTGCCTTGGGGAAATTCTCTGACAGCCTTGCCAGCTGGATGCACTACAATTATCTTACCCTCAACTTCAGGAAAATAAAACCTTCTTGCTGGGCCTGTGGTGCTGTGGTTAAGAGCAGGGCCTCTTTCCCTTTGTGTCATCCTTGAAGAATACCAGTCATGTCATGACTTTTGACCTTTCCATTTGGGTAGCAAGCCATGTACTATGTGCAGTAAAAAAGTGACATGTTTTTTGTTTCAGTAGGGGTGCCTGTGCGTGCTGCACCCCAGCTTACCCTCTGCTGACCTTGCAAAAACAGCATTTGAAGCACTGTTTATACAGCTTCCTTTTAGGAGGCACTCAGCAATGCTGCCCACATCTTGCAGCAGGGATGTGATAACGTGAGCTAGGAGACTAGACTGACTTCGAGCTCCTACTTCAGCTTCTTCATCCTTGATGATGTAGACTCCTCGAAATTTGAATACCAGCTGGTTGGGAACCCATTGGTACCTCTTAAATAGCTATCGAGTAGTGCTTCTACTGAGCAGGTTGTAACACATAGAGCAACCAGTCCTGTTGGCTATGTCACTTCTTTCACACTGAGAAACACCCGAAATCTATCTCATTTTATGTGGGGCTCTTTTCAGTTTTTACAATTTATTACTTTACCTTATCTCCCCTTCCTCACCCTATCCTTTCAGATCGTGTCAGTTAACTTGATTTGTTGCCCATTTTAAAGGGTATTCTGTTATTTGTTATTTGTGTTCTACTTGCAGAAAATAGCTTAATCAAATAAGAAGCACTTGAGTGCCTGAAAGCTTGTCCATTTTTTCTAACTCTGGTCTGTGGGACTAATTAACATTGCTGTTGCAAGCTGCTCAGCAGCACAGCCACAAAATGATTTTTGCTGTTTCAAAAGTAAAGGCTCGTGGCAAAAAGGGGGCCAAATCTGGGTGAAGAGTTAAGACGGGGAGATCTGCAGATCTGCTACTCCTGTGGAGCCTGCAGGGCTGGAAGTGGCAGCTCCACCAGAGGGAGCAGATGCTTCCTTCTCCCTTCTTTGGAAATAACCTTACCTATTTGCCCATTGGTTTTTGGAAGCAGCAGCTACCCTGTCTTGCCAGGGCTCTGGCGTGAGCAAGGTCAGTAGAATAACTGGGGCCACTTCACTTCTACAAGCTGTTTGTTGCCCTGGAAGACCATCCACTTCACCTCGGTCTGGAGCTGGCCTCCACCTATGAAAAGAAATTACTTCTCCTCATGAGCCTTACCTCTGTTGTATCTCAGCTACAAGAGCAAACTTAACGCTGAAGAGGCTAGCTGAGAGCAGTTGTCACCCAGAATTGATCTAACAGAAGAGTGAGAAAATTATAATCAGTACTTTAGGATCATTTGAGGCCAATTCTCTGGATAGGTGGACATGACCAAGAATAGCCTCTGAATAAAGCAGGTTTTTTTACTGATGCTCCATGTCTTGAATATATTCTGAGGATAGAGGGTTAGTATTCTGGCCATAATATAGATCAGAAAACAATACAGTTCATTATTTGTTGAGCTTCAGAGAGATTTTTGTCTCTAGTAAAAAGAAAAGGCGGGAGGGTGAGGGGGTGTATTACATGTGTTGCATGGCATGCATTCAGTGCTGTAATGATGGTTAAAAATTCTTTGGCCTTGGAAAACAGCCTGAGGGGTGCCATGTTGAACTTCTAGCTCAACTACAGCTTCCACGTGAATGGTATGGCTGTATCTTGACTAGATTATTGGTTTCCTCAGGATTACTCCAGTGAGGCAAGTGAACAAACTTGGCTTTCTTATTAGGTGCTCAGCAGCAGGCAGTATGCAAAATACCGGTTTTCAAAATAGTATTTTTATCGTAATACTTTCTGATACATGTTGAGCCACAGAAGAGCTGATGGTACTACATGCTAAACCACTCAAATCCTGGGCTTCAGGCAGTGGACAAATGGCTCAGACCTTTGGGATGGCACCTGAGGAGAGTTCGAATTACTCAGTCCTTTCCAGAACTGGCACAACAAACTTATTCAAGAGACACAACACTAAAAATACTTCCAACTTTTAAGAGTGAAAGGCTCATCTTAAATATAGGCTTCTAGTTTGATATTCTAGCATTTATATAGCACATTGAAGCAGTTGATCTAGTTTTTAATGTCATGGCTCTTAGGGGTAGTCAAAAGATGCTCTGTGCTTGGAAAGCTGTTACTGCCCTGGTGCAGGTGCCTTGCCATGAACATAGGTATATGTCTTATGGTGTGTCCTGTTCGCAAAATTTAACTCAAAGTGGAGCAGCAATTCACATATTCTTGTCTCTATTCCCAGTGCTATAGTGTTGACACTGGCATATTAGATGCATCTAACGCACATAACTTCGGAGAAAGCCGAAAGATGCTCTGGGCTAGCAAGTGAAATCCAAATGAATCTTCATTTCCATACACATCATATGCCTGCAATAGTACAGTAGGGTTAATGTCTTCCCGGGTATTTGAGAAACCCGACTAGAATGGTGCTTCATGTTTTGTTTGTGGGGTTTTGAGGTTTTTTTAAAGGTTGAATACAGTAATGTTTTAGAGCTTTTTTTTTTCCCTTTTCTCTTCTTGAGGCAGTGTGAATAAAGTGAGAGACACAAAACCTGTATGAGCTGTAAACTGTGATCTAAAAATTGAGTGGGCTGATGAGGATGGCTGCTGGCAGCATGTTATAAATGTCATTTCTGTGCTGGAGTTATTCCAGGAGTGAGGGTGCTACTCGTGCAGTCCTGCCATTAGTCAATACCCACGATTGTAATACGCTAAGAACATACAGGAGCTCGTAAGTGGGTGACCCGACATGAGAATTACCGAGAAATTTAACCCCGCTTGTCCCATTGCCTGGTCCTCGGTCGGTGTTTAAGTTGAATTACACTGTATTTTGGGTACCTCACTACCAAAGGGGAGTTTCTTCAAACTAGAGTCCCTCTTCAAGCCGCTTCCAGAGGCACTGGGGAAGGGAGGGCTGGCCCAGGGGGGCACACGGGCCCCCAGCAGCTGGGGGTCTCCTTCTGCCCTCCTCCTTGGGCTCCACCTGCCAGAGGTGGCATCAGAAGGCTCTCAGCTGTCGCTGTAGAGCTCGGCCTAGCTTAGAACCTTGCTTTCCTTTCACTAGGAGTAGCTGTAGCTGGATGTTACTCTAGATGCTCAGGCAGTAGAAGCTGGCATCTTCCCACGGAGATCACATTAAATACACTGGTAAAAGCCCAGCCAAGAGCGTTCAGTTTGTGTGGACCCAGAAGTTTATTCACAAGTTGGTAAAATGGGGCTCTGTCAAGTCTGAGTTTGGATTTCCAAGCCCTTTGGCCACAGATGGGCTTCACAACTCCCTTCATTAAGACTGTAAACTCATGCAGTGTCAGCGCATGGGCAGTGGTGTAAGGTGGGATGCCCAGTGTAAGTGAAACCACAGATGTTGTGAAAGGTTAAAAAACACAGAAGATAATTTCTTCTTGTTTCAAACTCGTTATCTACAGTCATTGCATACGTAGATCATGCCTTCATCGTGGCTGTCAAAACTGTTCATTGATGAGAAAAGAGAGCGTTCATGTTGAATGCCTTTCTCTTTCCCATCTGAGGCTATACTTTAGCTAGGACTAGATTGGCTTCATTCAGATTATAAATAGATGCAATATGAGATGATCAAGAGAATGGGATCTGTAACTGTGGGGTGAAGGTGGCTCTGCACTCAGAAATTTCCCAGTATGCTTTTTCCAGTTGAAAGTGCTGATTTCCTGAAAATGGAAAAGTCTCCTCCAAAACTGTTAATTGCAATTTAATTTTATTTTAAAGAATAATTTGGAAGTGTTGCACTAAATTAAAAAAAAAATAATTCTAAACTTCACCTTATTGAATGGTTTTATTTTCTTGTTGGAAATAGCAGAAGCATTTTTCTAAATTAATGTGATATAAGATTGTGCATACTGAACAATGACTTCCACTGTTGTTGAAGTGAGAACAAAATTTGGATCAAGCTGAAAGGAATTCCTTTTTGTCTGATGGGAAATTAGTAATGATTCGAGGGTTTTCCCAGATTTTAAAAATGCCACAAATGGCCCCCGCTTGGAATTTTCACTTTAAGACTATTTATTCCCTTAGAACAAAAATCAATTTCAAATTTCAAACAAACGATATTCCTGAGCCTGGAAGCAGGCACGCCGTTGACAAAATCTAAATGGTTTGCAGGAAGAACAGCAAGGAAATTTATGCATTGGGCATCCTGGACACGGAGCAGGGAGCACGCTGTTTTGCTTAGTCAGAGCAGACAGAAGTTTGAGGTCCTGTTGGGAACAAGGGAAGGAGAACCTGCAGAAGTATAATTCAGTTGCTTCGAGCCCTGCAAGTGCCAGGCTAGAGGAGGAGGGCCCAGCCACATCAGCTGTGTTCCCTCCAAGCTGGGTCAGGGGACTCCCATCACACCAACCGAACATCGCCCGCTCAATTGCTGCTGGAACCAAAGCCTCCCTTTTTATTCCACTCTCCAATTTGCTGTTCACTGGTGCTGGAAAATATTTTGGTTTTATTTTTTAACAAATAAATAAATAAATAAATAAAGCAGCCCAACTTTTTAAGGCTGTTCCCTCCCCGTCTGCGCACAGAGGACTGCAGATCTGTGTGCGATATAATGAAGGCCTGGGGGAGAATATTAGCACTTCTGAAAAGAGCTCAGGGAATTCTAGTTTTTGCTCTGACAACTGAAGGCAGAGGAGAGTTTTTCCTTTCATGTTTGTTTTCGGTACATGAAGTGATTGAAAGCAGTTTCCCAAAGAGGAGGATGGGGAGGGAGTGCTGAAAAATCTTAGCATTACTAATCTGCTGCCTTAATTTTGCTGCTGCTGCACTCGCGCATGAAGTCGGAGAGAGGAGCAAAAGATGGGGAGATGCGTCATGCGGGCACAGCCTGAGGAAGCACACGCTTCGTGAGAGAGACCGCCGTGGGGATGGGAGTGGGGCTGCTTCGGCCAGACCCCGGCGGCATCCCCACGCTGAGCCTCGTGCGGGCAGTTGGGGTCATCCTATGTGATAACACCACCGCAATGACTGTCCAGCTCCTTCCCACAGCACCTCTGGCCGGCAGCGAGCTGAGCACCGCGTGGCTGGTTGCAGGGGCAGGAAAGGGGAAACATGGATGGGAGAGAAGAAAAAACAAGAGAGGAGAGGCTGGCAGTTATTTTTCCAAGGGATGCTCTCGTGTGAGCTGGGGGGTGGAGGCACCACCTGGATTTGGATCGATTTTCCATCCTTAGAAGAAAAGCACTTGAATTCGCCAACATAGCTGGAGACTTGCTGTAGCCATGGTGGCACATCAAAGCTAGGCTCCTCCTAACGTGGGCCGCTTCTATAACGGCTGCACGTCAGATTCGCTCCTAATGGTTTTTAGTTACTTAACTGGTAATACTAGAGTGTCATATACCATGGGGTACAATAAGCCTGAGCTGCCTCTATAGAGAGGAAGGCAAGGCAGGTTTCTGCAGTCCTGCCGATCAGCTGGTAATGGGAAGGCCACAAAACCGAAAGCAAAACCTTGTGGACTCTGTAGAGTCTGCCCAGATAAATATTCCTGTCGGTAGTATTTGTCAGGAGACAAAACAGTGTAATACCTGTTGCTCCTCAAAGTGTACTAGCTGGTTATTTTACAGCAATGGATAATTTTATCATTGATGCTGTTAGGATGAGGTTGCCAGGATCCTGTGCTTTGGTCATAGCGGCATGGGCCCTCCCTGTCTGTGCCCTGTGGCACTGGATGCACCATGGACATTTACTGGAGAGGGAACACAGACCCTGATCCCGGCACTGGCTCCCCTGGGGATTTGCCAAATCCTAATCCAAATAACTCTCCTGGCCCAGGTCATGAAGCGTGTTGATAAATCTGTCAGTCAACTTTTGGCTCAAGTTAGGACCTAACCCAAAGTCTCTCTAGGTAACTATGAATCATGTCTTGAGTTTTAGTTGGGTCTGCATCGGGCCGTCCACCCTGTCCAGCTGCAGAGAGGAGCTCAGTTTCCAAGACTGTCCATCTGATGCCTTCCTCGGCGCAAAATAACTCAGAGGGGGTTGCCAAGAGACCAGAGCCCTGTACCTCCTTCTAGCTTTGAGCTCTGAATTGATCCACTTGTTTTGCATTACACTATCAGGATGGTTCCAGCCCCAGACTGACTACTGACAATTTCTTCTGAAAGCATCAGAGTTTACTCTACTTGCTGCTTTATGCTTTGTTGGACTCTTGCTGACAGCCTCCTTGCCTGCACACAATCAGTAGATGCTAGTCCATGTTATTCGCTTCCGCATGTACAATATCTGTCTTTGGTATACGTTGCACTGGAAATGTGTAATTGTGGTTGTGTTTGATGAAAGAGACGACCAAAAAGCTACATGGAGCTGGATAGGATAGTCGCAGTTGCTCTCACCTTTCGCATGAGGTTACTTGTTGAATAACAATTCAGAAGCACGAGCTTAGTGTACTGAAATGCCTCTCTGCTTGTAGTTAGTTCTTAATGAGAAAGGAAGAACAATTGTGTGTGTTAACATATATATGGCACAGAGAGGACTAACAGCCAGTTAATAATCTTTGACTCCCTTGCTGCTGGCATAAGTGTAAAACAAACACACACAAAAACCATCCCAGGCACGTGTGCTCACAGATGCCTATGCGTGCAGGTATGGTTTAGCATAAAGAATCATATAAATTAGCAGGATTATAATTATGCTTTTTAATCCTTTCGCTTTGAACAAGCAAGCTTTAATCAGCAGACGGGAAGCCCATTTAAAACCTGAAACGTAATCCAAGGTCAAAAGCTAAGGGTCAGCACCCTTGACTGTAGGCTGAACAACCAGGTGTGACGAAAAAGCTGAAATGAAAATCACCCTCTCCCCTTTCCCCCTGGCACCGCGGCTGAGCAGGGATGCGGGGCTCAGCATCTCACAGCAGAGCCCTGGGGGCTGTGGGGGCAGCTGTGGATGGGGGCAGGCAGCCGCGGAGATGAGGGGTGGAAAAAAGAGCAGGAACCTAATAAAAGCAGTTCCCCTCTCCAGGGATAATTGGGGAGGGTGTAGAGTTAATTAGTTTGTATGGATAACAGAGGTTAATAGGGTTCTTGTTTTGGTTTTTCCTCTTCTTTTGATGGAGTGTGTCAGTTGTTTAAAGCTAACAAGCTGATGAGATAAAATAACAAATTAAATATGTGATCCAGGTGTTGCCAAAAGTTGAGGCAGAAGTGTTAAAAGGAAAAGCTTACAGACCTGGTTAGGAAAAAAAAAGTAAGGTGTGCATGTAAAACAAACAAACAAACAAACAAACAAAGAACAACAACAATAATCACAAGCCTTGCATTATTTGTGACTCAGGTGTTTAACTAGTGGACAAAAAGATTGCAAGAGTGAACAATGTAAGTATTAAAAATAGCCCTCCCGCTGCCCTCATGCATATCTTTTTATTAGCGTACTCCAAAGCACTGACGTACAGCTTGCTGTTCTTGAGTTCCTCATCAACAAACAGGAGGAGACTGGAAGTTCAGTGGCTTGTTCCGTGAAGCATACAACATCTTTTTCTGCCCAGGAAGAGTTACCCTCTCTCTGATGTCCCTTGACTCCTTAAGATACCTTGCAGCTACATGAAAAAGTTTCTGACTTATAGAAGATCTCGAATAGGAGCCCTACAGAAACACTGAGCAAGTGCTCACAATCAAAGCTCTGGTTTTCCACATGGCACCATGGGGATGTGAAAACTGGCCAAAATTTCCTAATGATGCTGTATTCATATAAAATTCAGTAACAAAAGTCAAAATTTCTGTAACAAACTATTCCACCTCCTCTTTCTTGCTGAATCTTACATACACCTCCTATTCCCACTGCCATTAAATTTTTAGTCAACATTTCTAAGTCCTGTTCTTCCTTTTCACCCTGCTATCTCTATTTATTTTTCTATGTACTGAGCACTGTTTTCCACTTCTTCAGTCATCATCTTTTAGACTGAAACTATACATGTGAAGATGGCCAGCTTTCAAAACTTTCTCTTCACAGAGATATCCATAAGGTCTCTGCTTAGGAGCAGTGGTTCACCTTTTACTCCTAATGCTAGCAGGTCAGTTTAGAAAGGAAATTTCCACACTGGAAAATGTTTCATGGGCAGGGAGTTTCCACACTGCATGGCTTGTCTTTACAGATGTTACCAACATCCTTCCTAAGAGTTTGGGCCAGTTGCAAAAGCAACTTGCGCTTAGGAAATGTGCGATTCAGTGGCCAGCAACCAGCAGGAGAATTGCACCACAGGTGTTGGAAGGAAGCACACCCAGCTGACCAGGCAAAAAGCTTGTGTATTTAAGGAAATTACCAGCAAATGGCATGAAGGTTGTATTATCCTGCGTATCATCAAGTTATCTGAGGTATTCAAGGATGCTCTGTTGGAGCCTGCAATATCAGGGGGAGAATGGCAGCATGAGGGAGCCAAAGTTACTGAAGGAGATCTACGGGCATACAAAGGCAATGAGAACTGACCAATGACAACTTTCCCACCACAGTCATGGTGGGAAAGCTTCTTAGGAAAACAGTCCTTTCCCAAGCTGCACAAAATGCTGGGTGCTTCTGTTTCCAAAATGTTTTGTAGACAAACCACTTGGCTGTTTTACAGGATTCATTAAGTTGGAGGCTAGCGTAATCTGCTACTGCTTTTGCTGCAGCCTGGAGGATAATTTTAAAATATCCCTCCATGAAAAAGCAAATACAAGAGCTCTGTATGCAACCTTGCTCAAAAGTGAGATTTGGAGCATCAGCCCATGAGTAGCAGAGATGTTTGTGGTCCTCTCCAGCTCTTTCCTGGGACATTTATTTAGTACAGCAGTATAGTTCAGATGTGGGGAAGGACGAGGAGATGGAATTCCTCTCATAGTCACTGATAACTTGAGAAGAAAGTCCCACCAACCTGTCAAATTAATCTGCCTGGTCTCCTGTGTTATGCAGCTCCCTCTGCTCACCAGGTTGTTAGTAGAGCATTACAGTAACTTCTGCTGCAGCCAGTCTGCGACTGTCTTTTGCCCCATGTTCCCAGCAGGGAACAGACTGTCAGAAATACTCCAGAAAAAGTATCCCTAAATTCATAATATCCAGACCTGGAATATCCTTTGAAAATGCAAGAGAAATGTATTTGCCATTAAAGGTTAGAGGAAGAAAGGTGGTGCACTGATGGAGAACTTATTGCTACCACCATCTCTTCCATTTTGTGAAGAAAGCTCCAACAGCAAATGACACCAACCCAGAAAAAAAGAAGGGACCAAATGTGCTAAAAAGCACTGCTTTCCACTTGCAAAAAATTCTGTTTAGTACATGTTTATGGAACTTTTCTTGGATTGTCTAAAAATAACCTTGCAGGAGGGAGTCAAAGACTCCCTCCAGGAAACCCTACACATTCCTAGCATAGAAAAGCAGCTTAATCCTGATTTTCACAACAAAAAGAACAATTATTTTTAGCACTTTTAAAAATAGACTTCTGTTGCCCAGTACGAAGTTGTCAAAGCAAGACGTGGAAGATGCGCCACTTCACAGAAGAGTGGCACAAGTTGCCGGATTCTAGATGACCAGAATGTCTGAACACAATATGGTGGCTCAGATGTGTCAAGAGATGTTATGATAAAGTTTCCAGGCAAGGCTTGCAGGGGAAGGAAAGGACAGGAAAAAAAAAAAGAGCCCGAGGAACATTCTGACGTTGATGGTGAGACAGAGGAATGGGACATACTAGGGAGCAGTGGTTCAGTCTGGGCAAATGAGGGCAGAACCAGAGCATCATGTCTTCTCGTGACTGAGGCAATGGGATATCTTCAGCAGGACAAATGTTTCACAGCCAGTTGAAAAGTTATAAGGAATATAATAGTGCCTGGTTATGTCATGACAGAAGCCCGGTTAAAACCTGCTGCTAGTGAAATCAAAAGCCAACCTCTCGTGGACTTAGTTCACCCACAGTTCTGTCATCTGGACTCCGGCAGCAATGTCTCTTGTGGTTTGTAGATGCATCTTGGAGCAAAAATACTTGCGGGTATTCCTGTTGCTGCCCATTGAAACTCAGTAAAGCTCCTAGATTTCCCATGTACTCACCAGGCCATGAGCAGAGCAGCGCACGCTAAAGCTTTCGCGAGGCAGTCAGGAGTGCTGGCTTCTGGTAGTGGTACTGAAGCTCAGGTCACAGTCTGGGCTTAGTGCTAAGTGCCTGACAGATGCAGGACTGCCTTACCTGGAAGGCCCCACCAGAAGTTCACAGCCCAACAGCACTTGCTCCCTCTTCTGCGGGTTTATCTCCTCTAACCACCTTGTTTTAACTCTCTTGCGCTTCGACTCCTAGTGCAGGCTAGTCATCTGGGCTCCCTCTGTGGTCCATGGAAAGGACAGCATTTCCAGAGGGTGACTAGGATCTCCAGAAGCCTAATGCATGTTTCTGAGAACATGGGGGGAAGACAAAGGAAAGCAAGAGTTTCCTAAGCTGGCACTGCTGATAAAAAAATAGAGTGTATAAGTACAGCCCGACTCTAGGATAATCTGTGTCATCTATTTGTAGCTAGCTTTTCCCAAATATAAGTATCTACAATGATGCTTTAGACAACTACCTTACTAATGTATACTTCCCACACAACATTTTACTGATCTACTCCAAAGGGTGCAGCTGGAAGATCTCAATTTGGCTGATATGCCTTGGAAGTGATGGGATAGTGCTCATCTGTCAAATAAAGCTGGGAGAGAGATGAGATTCTTATCTCTTACAGACGAAACACCTGGCTGTCTGGCTTTGTGAATGCTAATTTTGCAAGCTAAAAAAAATAAACCACCAAAAAACAAAACCAAACCATTTACCCCCAAAACTAAAATAAAAATATTTATAAGACATTTCCATGAGCCTGTATTTTAGTTATATAGAATGGAACTTAAAATCCATGGAAGAAGGGACGACAAATTACCTTATTTTTCAATTGTTTTAAATATTTTTACTTAGTATTCACTTAGTATTCCCTTGTGGGCTTTATCCTTTCTTTTTTTTTTTTACTGTTTTGTTTTCAAACATTTGTATTCCCATCATTCAAACTAGGCTGGGTACATAAAATCCTCTTTAATAATCTAAGTTGTCAAAACTAAGAGTGTTTTGTAAAATATCAGAAGAGCCTCAAGTTGAGTAATGATGAAAATATAGAGGTATACTTGGTCTGCTGTTTTAAACATGCCTTGCACTTGACTCACCAAATGTAGTCTTTGCTATTCTTGCCTTCTGTTTTTCATGCAGTCCTTTGCTTCTACTCCCCCAAGAAGACAGACCTTGAGATGGAGTCTCTGAAAAGTACAGTGCCTTATAAAAAGCAGACTTTCTTGTAAAAATAGGACTGACTTAACAAAACACAACTCTGTTATAACTAATGTTGGAAAACAGAGGTTCCTTTCTGGAGAGGAGCAGATCATATGGTGAAGAAACCCCTCTGCTTTCAAAAATTGGATGTTTTCCTTTGCAAATTAACATGCTATCACTTAACATGCTAATTTGAATTCACAAGTGGTTTTGCAGACTTTGAGAATGCTCAGTTTCATACTTAATGGTATTTTCAGCTGTAACGTCTGTAACTTCACCATCAGCTGTCAGTAAGATAGTTCAGTTTAGTGCACACAGTTAGTAACCAAAAAAAGGACTTGGTGACAGTTACTGTTTGTGTTTCTCTCTTTCCTTCACATTTAATGAGCAAAGACCCAGAAACCTCCGGTACAGAAGTAGAAAGCTACAGTAGCCAATTAGACAGGAGTGAATAATATGGTCTCCGTTGGGCCACAAAGTCAGGGGTGTTGATACTGCCGGTGGGAACAGAGATCTGCAGCGAGAGCTGACTTGTGCCTCAAGTTTAAACTAGCATCACACCTAAGGTTGAACATTAAAAATCACAGAATCACAGGACAGTTTGGGTCGGAAGGGACCTTCAAAGCTCATCCAGTCCAACCCCCTGCAATGAGCAGGGACATCTCCAACTAGATCAGGTTGCTCAGAGCCCCNTCCCCAGAGCCCTCTCTCCTCCAGACTGAACAACCCCAGCTCTCTCAGCCTGTCCTCACAGCAGAGCTGTTCCAGCCCTCTGATCATTTTTGTGGCCTCCTCTGGCCCCTCTCCAACAGGTCCATGTCTTTCCTGTGCTGAGGGCTCCAGAGCCGGACACAGGACTGCAGGTGGGACCTCAGACTTTCCAAAAGAAAAAGGATAATTCTTTGCTCTGAAAATAAACTGGACCCCTGAATTCTTGCTGGTTTTTCCTGCCTGCTGAGTGCGCAGCCGCAGGGCTCGGTCCTTGAGGCTCTGGGTGCACGCATCTCGGTGATGGCATGGTTGATGAGCACTTGCTATAACACGGAGTTGGACCAAGGCTGTTCAAACATAGCTCTTCCCTTGCAACTTCCCAAAGTCACTTATAAATAATTACTGCCGAAGTTTTAGAGGCTAGCTAAGTATTAGATGTTTGTAAGCTTGATTGCAAGCTGGAGGACGGTGGACAGGAGGAACGTATGGCAGTAGGCTAACAAGCATCATTGTCAAACCACTCCAGCTCTGAAAGGGAACATTAAGGTATCATTTACTCAGTGCCCTGGCTTCCTATAGAGCACTGCTAATGAAAGACCTCTTTGTGTGTGCGGTCACTAACTACAGAGAGCAGTTAAAGACTTTACGGACATAACCATAAAAAAGAGAGCCTGTAGGCCAGAACCGATCCTACAATTAGCTCCTGTCTGTGTGAGTGGAAGCACCTGCTCTTGCTGCAGAGCCTTGCAAAACCGGAGACTTTTTAACCGCTGCCTGCTCCGAGGATTGTTTTTTCCCTTGGACGATTTGCCTTTGTTCCCACGTGCGCATGTATTATATACCACGCTTGGTGGGAAACACTAGGAGAAAATTGCAACAGAAGGCAAAGACAAGCCTTGTGTCTTCATGCGAATACCTATCCAGTTATGGAGGGCAGTATTTTAGAGAGTGGCCATGTAGACTTTGCAGATGTGACTCATAATCCTACAAATCCATGGCCATACAACATCAGTTTTTAAACATCTCTGTCCTATCCTTTTCCCTTCTGTACAAATGCTCTGGTTTGCAACTTCCTTCTTCTCAGTTGCACATGTATCTCAGTACACATGAGAAAACAGCTGAACAAATGTTTACCATGAGAAATTATACATATATTAAATATAAATAAAGTATATGCCTGAGTCCATTTTTATATGTGCATATAATGCAGACAAAGGTGACTAAAGAGAAATGAGTATAAATTTGCAGATGTTTTTGACTTTTCAGCTGTAGACACCCACTTTGATACGAATCTGTTTTCATGCTAAGTAAATCAGTACTATCACACTTTGCTCATGTATCTGAATGTTTCAGTCGTTTCAACAGCATTCAGTAGATTTTTCAGTCCTCTGATATTACTCAATAAATAGTGAGCTGCATGTTTAAAAACATCACAATTAATTTTGAATGTGTTGTCAGCTTACTGAGTTATTTTGCCTTTGACTGCCAGGAGAATTTAATTTTCCAGTTTCAAGTGAAATTCCTGTAATTAAATCAGGTCTGGGCCTTATCTCCAGATAGTGCCATTTTTGTAAAAGATCTATCTATGTGTACAAGGCAAATCTCTGTCTAAAGGCATAACATATAGCCGGGCATAGTTAAATAGCACATCTGCCATCACAGGTTCCCTTCCTTGCATTCGCCACTAGGCCAGCTGGACTGGCCTCAGCAGCAAACTCCTATGTGCCTGAATACACTGGGCAAGATCAGTTTCAAAGTTTAAATGTTTGAGGATAAAAATGGGCTAAAAAAACCCCACATACTTCAGCTTCATTGGAGAGGATCGTTTGTTTGCCATAGAGGATGCCTGAGCTTGGCAAAAGCTCAGCAGAATTAAAAGCAAAGACTTTCAAATTTGCATTACATTACGGCCCATCTGACCTCATGTTCATTTAAACGGATTTTAAACACATACCATAACCCACCTGTCAGTGAGGTGGTTATTTCACAATTAAAAAAAATTAAGCCACTCCAACAAGGTCATCTTTTGTCTCCAACAACAAATTGGCAGTGAAAATGAGGGAAGAAAGAACGCATTTATAGCAGTAATTGCCTAATGCAGTTGTTTATTTTGTTCCTGCCGTGCAGCATGAATTAGAGGGCTGGTTGCTGAGGGCTGTCGGTCAGGAGAGAGGATGGAAAGACAGCTCTCCCAGCTGGTGGCCTCTCACCTCTGGGAACGGGAGCTTGATCTGTCACAGGGCACTTCTCTGCCTCTTAGCATCTAGATTGGCATCTAGGCTTCGACGGGCAACCTTCGTGCAGGAGGAGCGTTGAATTAGGCAGACGAGAAGATGTAGGTCAGAGCTGAGGCGGTGGCACAGTTGCCAGAGGGAACTTGTGTAGCTCAGAAATGGGCCAAGTCGGCGCACATGAGCACTAAAATTAATACTCCAGAAAACTCAAGGTGTTGGAAATAACCAAGTTATGCAGTAGATGGGATTTTAAACAGCCTCTTGGAGTTTGGGAACGTATGTAATTGGCATCATGAAAGAGAAACAAATCTGTACACCTTTTAAAAATGTACACCAGTGTAGATCCCACCATAAGCCAGATTATTTTGTATTTTCATAGTCTTCCAGTTATTCTCCCTTTGCTAGTTCATGTTCTAAATTTTACCAGTGTATTTTCCTGAGGGCAGGATTTGTTCTCTCCCTGCTAGAAATAAGAGAAAGAGGGGTGGGGGAAAATACTCTTGGCAGGTTGCAAAGGCTGAATTAAAAAAGTTCCGAGCATTTTCTTTGTGAGAGAGTTTCTATGTCAAGCTCAGAGGATCTTTAAGTCCCCCACGCTTCTTGCCTTTCTGAGCTGCTGCTTTGCTGGCAGAACGGTCATGCTTGAAAGAGAGTTAAAAAGCCTGGGTATTTTAATTTTAAAGGTGTAACAAGGGTTTGTATTTTGCTGCTTGCCTCCCTTAGTCAGGCAGCTGACAGGATGCTTGACCCTACTGCAGGCAGGAGTGAAAAACCTCTGACTTCAAGAAAAAGCGTCGTGTGCATTCCAAATACAGCCAAACTTGAGAAGATGCTGCAGCCATCCTGCCACCGCAGCGGCTACGCTAACGTCTTCTCTACAGAAAAGTTAGATCACCTGTAAAGCCCACCAAGTGAAAAATGGCTTATTTCTTCAGAAAGAGCATGATGCTGTCAGTGCTAATGCGGTTTCCATTTGCAAAAGCTAAGAGGCTTTGCAGAGCTCTTTGCTTGGGCACCATAATCAAATTTGTTGGCATTACAAAGCAGCGAGTCCCCATGCCAAGCACCAGATAAAGAGAGACTCGCAGATTTTGAGATGATCGTTGTATTTCCCCATCCCTTCTGCAAAGTTTTGTCCGACCATGTCTGACTGTTTCAGCTCCTTCTCGACCACAACCCATTGATCTGTTGGATAGAAGTGGAAAACATTTCCAGAAATGAGCATGTCATCTGCTACTGTTTGCTGAAAGGCATCCCTCCACTCTAAAGGGAATTACAGCTTCCATCTGCTCCCTAATACGAAAAACATGTACGGGTCCCTGTGCTACAGAGTCACTGTGTTACCGAGCTGTGGAAACTCCTGGAGATTCGTGACTGTTGACATTTGATTCGAGGAAATCAGGCCGCCACTCTGCAATTACTTCACTAGGCCCACAAATAATCAGACGAAGGGTGGTCTGAGATTTGAAAAGCCAGGCTGTTGGGACTTTGAAAGACATCAAATTCTCCACATTCTCTTTTAGCTTTTTTTAGATTAAGTACAGCATGTGTTTGAAGTTAAAAAATGTTGAGTTCCAGTGGGGAAATGTTTTTAATGTGCATTCAAACAGTACGCATGTTAGCCACGTGGACGAAATGCTCCACGTCCTTCATCTTGTACGTACGATGCCTGTTGAAAACTGAAGTGTGCGTCTGTACAGATGTAGGAAGGATGTTTAGTGAGCAGATCCCAGCTGGTTCATCTGTGTGGGGTCAGACTTTCCTTGGTGAAGTGGAAATGTTCAGCTTACGTTGCTGTGCAGCAGATGGGGGCCTTTGTTGCACCTTCTTGGGAGAGCTTGCTCCGGGCCTGCAAGCTCTAAGGACCAATGAGTCTTAGTTCAGTGCTACAGCGAAGCGCTATTGAAGATAACCAGCATGGTGGAGTGCAGTCTGTCCCATCACAGCAGCTCTTTTGGGACTCCAAACCCCTTAGCTGTGCACCCAGACACCTCTGGAACAATACACAGGAAGAACTTCCCTATGAGTCCCTGGACAGTGGTCCCCCCCCCAGACACATGGTGTCCGTGACCCCATCTGCATGAAGAAACAACCCCTGGAGCAGGAGAGAGACAGAGACAAGAAATTTTGGTCAAGCATTGGTTTGGTGGCTGTGAGCAAGAGAGTTGAAGGGAAGAATGCCGAGGGGCTCCTTCTTGCCGTACATTTCCTTCGTCCATGTGTCTCTGTCCCCATCCCTCACAATTGTCCCTCTCTGCCTCTGCTGAGTTATTCGTGGTGTAAAGTGGTTTTCTGGTGTCTGGGGCTTTAAGACAGGACCTCCACAGCAAATAAAGGAATTAGTATAATGAGGAAAAGCCACTGTTTGTCCTAGTAACTGTACAATTAGTAATACTAAGAAGCGGATGAGGGCAGGCTTCTTGTTTGGCTGTAATCTTTTGGCATATCGTGTTTTAATTACAGGCCATGCTACCATCTGGAATATTAATCATCTCTTACTGTCACTCTTGATTATTTTGTCCAGAGAGAATGAAGTCCGCCTTTTTTTGTAGCTGTTTTATTTTTTTTTAAACTGGCTACATTATTTTGAAATACATTGTACTCATTAAGAGAGATTGTGCTTAAGTCAACCACCAGTAACCAGATGTAAGTGATTTGCTCTTAGTTCCATACATGAAAAGAAATGTTGGGGTTTTTTTAAATTAAATTCAAAACTCATTCCTTTTCTTTAGCTTTGCTTCATATTCTTTGCAGTTACTCACTTTATTACTCACAGACAGAGACAACCAGAAATAGATAATTTTTAGAAAATATGTCAATGAAGTGATTTCACTAGCAATCTGAGAAGGAAGAAAGGTCATAATTTTTGGTTTTGTTAATTAAGCACTTGCCTTAGCAAGTGGTACCATGAGGGGGGATTGTGTAAGTACAGAACAGTTATAAAGAGAAATTAAATTGGTTGAAATAAGATGAGACATTGAAAGTGAAACCTTGTCTCTGAAACCAAATTGAATTTGGTTGTAGGTTCTCTATTGCTGATGTTACAGAAATATTAATTTTTCCTGAACATTTAGCTGAAATTCATCATACTGCAGTATACTCTTGATAACACTGATACCAGAGTCTACAATCAAACTGCATGTATCTATACATTAAATGTGTTTTTACTTTAACAGAACAAAAATCAGGACATCTCTGTGTGAAATTTTTTTTTTCCCATGATGACTTGGACAAATCCCTTTAAATCTCCGTGCCTTAATTTCCCTGAAAGATCAGTGAATAATGCCTGCTGTTGGGAAGAGCAGAGACATTACCATTTGTTTTGAGATCTTGAACTGATTTTTTCTCTGGGCAAAAAAATAATCCTTTTGTGTTCACATTATTCTGGATCTCGTTGGTGCTCACACAGATGGCAAAGTCTGCCACCTTGGACTGGCTCTGCAACTTGCTTTGCTGGCTTATGGCATTTGGTATTTTCTCCTCTTCTCTTCTCTTCTCTTCTCTTCTCTTCTCTTCTCTTCTCTTCTCTTCTCT
>VWYH01006951.1:111994-287506 GCA_013399365.1 Pampusana beccarii
TTCCATTCCATTCCATTCCATTCCATTCCATTCCACATTATTTTTACTTATTCTTAGGAAGGCTCCTTTCTCAAACACCAGTTGAGGAATCTGGCAGTGACACTGTCTTGGGAAGAACTGGAAAAGCCAGTGAGAACCATAAGCAGAACTGAACAGGGAGGCAGGCAGGCCTTGCCAGGTTGGAAAAATGAGCAGAAAATAACAAAGTGAGATTTGACTTGTTAAAACACAACTTTAAGCTCTAGGGAAAAACATGAAGCATGTTTTTGATGTTTTGAAGTGGAACACAGTTGCACTAAAGGACCATGTGGGAAGGCGGGCAGTGCTTCACTGACTGGCTTCAAAGTAGTTTTAAAACATAAGACGGTATGAAGAGACTTCAGGTCTCTGGAAAGGAGACAGCAATTCCTGTCTCCACGATACTTGTTCTGTAACTGGAGTTTTGGGGTTGGTTCTGATCCATCAGTTGCCAGAAACATAGAGGTAATTTGGCTACAGTTCAGTAAAGGGCAGCAAAGAGGGAGCTGGAAGGTTATTAGACTGTTGGTTGTGCTTTGCAAGATTTAAACCTGGCTTGCTTGGCAGTGCCACAGCCAAGGAGGAGATGCGATAGTCTGTGCCTGTAGAACATGTACAGGCCAAGGCAGAAGAATTACAGTAGTAACCAGCAACTCTTCAAAGGGAAAAACATCCTGTTTTTTCCTGTGCTGTGCAATAATTTCCAAAAGGAATGGTGAAGATAGGATTGTTGGAGAAGTTCGCATCAAACTGATGGAAATCAGGATGTGTAGAGCCTCTCAGGCCAGTATGGTCTCTAGTTTACTCCACTGAAAATACTAGAGCAGCTCCAGGCTCAATGGACAAAACCCTGCGTGAGCACACACACGTGAGTCACAGCTTGACCCATTTTCTCTGCTATTTATGGCAAAACAGCCTGCCACACCTGCCATAGCCCGCGTGCTATTTACGGCCGTATTTTGGATAGCAGTGGCATCTGTGTATACGTGACTATGCTTCCGTGTGAAGTCTGGGCGACGGGCAGGAGGCAGCTGCCATCGCTCCAGCGGATGGGCAGAGCCGTGGTTGCAGCGGCCGCGGTGAGACCTCCGGCTTGCCTGCCGCAGGCACGGACCACCCTTGGCAAGTGTTTGGCTGCAGCGAGGCCACGTGCCCTGGCAGTCTCCCCACGTGCCCTATGTCTGGGGGGGAAAGAGGCAATGGGGTGTGCTGCACAGGGGGCGGTGAGGTGCCCCTCTACTCCTCAACTCATTTCGCAGATGCTGGAGGTTGGGCCAGGAGGGCGCATCCCACAGTCCCATTTTGGGTTTTGCTTTGGGGCATGGAGCCGTGCTGGGCACAGCAGTTCACCCTCCAGGTGAAACCAAGCCAGAAGATGTGTCCCAAGAGGGTGCCCAGTGCATTGCTGCTAACAGGCATGGGGCAGGTTAGAGATGGGCAGGGTGGTGGGGAAAAAAACACCCCCAAAGTGCAGGCCCTGTGGACATGAGGTGCTCAGCAATGTTTTGCTCTGCAGACCAGCTCCCATTGCCCTGCACCGCTTGCTAACACAGAGCCCAAGAGGAAGGTCTCTGTATTTCTCCAGCATTTCAGGAGCTCCACAAGGCAGCTGGAGCAAGTGGTGAGGATCGCCAGTCACTGCTGACTTAGCATTTTAAATGGTGATACAGAAGAAAAGCTTGATAGCACGTTGTCATTAGCCAAGGCATCCAGCCTTCCTTGCCTCCTTTTACTCCAGGCAGGCAAACCAGAAAATGTCACACGAGAACAACAGGAAGACTATAAATACTCAAAACTTTTTTGCTACGTATTTGTGTATCTGTCAAGTTATCACAATGCAAACACAGACAGCACTGATGGGCAAAGAGCTGACAGAGAGAAGACAGAAAACCAGTCCTACGAATTATTTCAGATAACATGGAAGCAACTTTTGCACTGGTAAGAATGTTGTCTGGAGCCTTAGGCTTTCATTTCAGCATGCTTGATGTATATAACTCGTAATAACATGTGGGATAACAGCAGTGATTTCTGGGGCCAGGAGTAAATTTGGGATTAAAATTAGATAAGTACAGTCGGTCGAGGCAGTTGAGAATTCTGCCTGTCTTTGCAGCACAGACATCATTCCCTATCTTGTGACCTTTGCAGAAACCCATCCATAAATCCCTGGAAAGCGGTGCTGTGTCCAGCAGGAGGGATGAACCCACCTCTCCCTCTATCAGTAGCAGACCCTGTGGTTGCTCCACGTCTCCCTTTGGAGCAGGGCTTGGTTTTGGTGGAGTGGTTCTTTTTTTTTTTTTTCTTTCTGGAAGCTGAGCTGGCAACTTCTTTTGGATTATGTTTATAGTACCCTAGCGTGCTATAGCTGATGAAATATAAATGACAGAGTTGATTCTGAGGGCTCTAAAATAAGTCTGGTGCTGGAAGTGCAAAGGCGAGTGTGCTTTTGCTCGGTGAAGTATTTGTTGCTTTTCCAAAGGGGTCATTATTTCAATTTTCATGTGAGTTTTCATCACTTAATGGAACATATTATTTTGCACATTTGCACGGCTTTTGAGGTAAGTGGTGGAACATAATACTGAAATAGTGCTGCTGCTTAATCGTTCCCGTGAACAGCACTGCCAACTTTGTTCACTCAGACTATGGACGCACGCAAGGCAAAGGTCAGACGCCACCAGCAAAATGGGGAAATCCAAGATTTACACAAACACAGGGCCTCAGAAATTGTTAGCTTCTTTCCTGGGCCTCACACCGCTCCATGTCTAGGTCTCTTGGAGGCTCACGTTTCTTAGGACTTAGATTGTCCAGGGCTGGCTTCCTTGGCACATCTGGATGCGGGCCTCCTGCTTGCAGCGGTCCCATGGCTGAAGAAGGGGTGAGTCATCCTCCCGTACCACAGGGATCCCACCATGCTCAGAGGTTCGCAAGCTTAAGGGAAAATCGTATTTTTTTCCAAGACAAACTATAATGAAAACATTTTTCCTCGCATCCAGTTCCAGCAGCTCAGCTTGGACTTCAGTATAGGGGTGGACCATATTTTAAGGATTTACCAGTTTATGCCAAGCCCAGCATGGGTTAATTCCTTTTACTGCTGACTGGAAAGCCCAAGTCAATCTCTTCCCGAGACACAAGCTATATTTAGTCAGGAAATGATAAATAATGCTATTTGAAGTACATTCTGCTTCTTCCTCTTTCCTCCTCCAACCCTTCTTCCTCCAAAATAACTACGAGGTATAAATAATTTGTACATTTAACCTGAATATTCCTTGCCTACTTAGGTGTGCTCACTTTCTGTCCCTACACAAAAAGTCACTAAGTGGGTTGAAACTTGTTATTTTATTGATGTGCAGTATAAATAAGTCACACTACATAAGATGATTTGCAGTTAACATGTGCACGCGTGGTTCTTTGTCCTCTGCTTTCTTATCTGATGTGCCTTTATCGCTCGAACTATTAACCTTAAGAAGTGAATTCACTGTTTGATATTTGAAGGGAAATGTTTCCACCACTGGCAGAAAAAAACATTAGCTGCTGTTGTGTGCCTGCAATTTCTTACTTCGGCTTTGTACTTGTCGAAATGTCTGCATTTTTTGGTCCAAAAAATATAGATCGCTGCCTTTCTGGTAAAGCAGGATTTTTTTTTGGTTGGTTAAACATTAGGTAATGATGACATAAGAGGTTTTAAATTTATTTCTCATCCACGGAGATGTTTGAACAAAGCAAAATGTCTTTGTTAGTGAGGAATTTTTTCTATAGAAAAAAAAATATTTTCCCTTTAGTGTGCCTCCAAAGTAGATGGTATTGATTTGGAAACCGTAAGAAAATCTTTATTCCTTTCAAAAAACATCTTTTGCTGAAGGAAGTTTTCAACAAGCTCCCATAGGTGCAAACATCTAGCTCACCATCACTTGAGAAATCCAGATAAAACCTTGGATTTATGATCTATGAAAATCTTTTAGGCCAGGTGTTTTTTGATGGAAATCACAGGAGGCAGATCATACGAGTTATTCAATAACCTTGGGCTGCAGGATGTTTGCATCAGAGCGGCGTAAGGAGGTTGTAAATCAAGGGAGAGCTGGGCTCTGTGTCAGCAGCACGTTAGCTGCTGAGGCCATGTTTGCTGGGAGGCCCTCACGCAAGGGCCCGAGCTCCTGCGTGTAGCAGGGAATCTCTCTGGTAAGTGGTGGTTGGCATGTAGGGTCAAGGTTAGTCACATAAGAGGGGAAAAAACGGACAAGTCATCAGCTTTCAGTTTCAATTTCAATTCTGGGGCAAAAGTTGCCTTGCAATTTTATCTATTTATGTATTGTGAGGAGAAGACCGAAAATAGTTGAAAGTTTCTGTATGTCTAGACAGGCGCTGCCTGGCTACTTGTTCTGGATATTGAATGTATCCGCTTGTATCCATCTTTTGGACAGTTAAATGGATTTGGGAGGAGGAGGAGAAAGAATGGTGTTAGTAGTGTGGGAACAAACATGTCCCTACGTGGAGCCTAAATTGAGTACTTGGGGATTTGAGAGCGTTCCCAACAGGGATCTCTGCCAGGAAACAAGGAGAAAGAGGAAAATACTCCAGCTAATTTCCAAGGCAGGGATTCATAGCGGCTCCCTAAAAGCGAGTTATCTGGTCTAGAATGCTCCAGGCTCACTGCAGAGGCGAGGCAGAGCGGCAGACACTTGTAGGTGGGTATTCATCCCACCATGATGGAGACATCCAAGGTCTTGGGAGTTGCCCTCTGAAAGTGCCTGTCTTTCTCCGTTGATTTAGAGGAGTCTGGATGACTGGATGAGGGTAGGTACTTCATGTGCAGACAACTGGTGTTAGAAGAGCTGAACTTCACCCTATTGGGCAGGTTTTCAATGGTGTTCAGTCCTATAGAGGTATAGCAGCTACCTTTTGGGAGTTTTCAGACGTGCTGTAGTGTGTCACCTAAGCACCAATGAAACCATGGTAGCAGAAAATCTGTCCTTCCTTTGAGATTATCTATATGGATGTGTATATATTCGTGTCCTGTGAAGCATCTGTAAGGACCTCCAGTCCCTTTGAAAATCTGCTTCTGTGAAAATTTTACTAGCATCGAGTTATGTATGACGGATTACCTTCTTCAGCACCTTTTACCCAGCATGGTCCACTGCCTAAACTTCCACATCTGAAAGGCCATCAGGGCAGGTGTAGCAGTGCAGCTGTTTAATGTAGGTACCAGGGCTCATTGGAAGGACCATGTTCAGGAACTTCAGCATAGTTTTTCCAATTAAAATTAGAAGGTCATGTTCCTCTAAGGCAGTTTGGTTTGAAAAAAAAGGCCAGTAGTCATTTTGTGGGGTATATCATCAAGGTCTTTAATGACCACTGCTGATTGGGACATCGGCATTTACAGAACAGCAGTTCATCCCTCCACTGAAGAAAGACCGAATCCAGGAGCATTGATTTAAAATTCAATGTCCCTGTCACAACCAGTAACTTAAATTAGGTATCTGAGCACGTAGTGGCAAGCACAGAAATATATTCCCCTCCGTAGCCAAGTCTGAGAAGGACCTGAACACCCACAACTCCCATTGTAGAAAATGGAAGCTAAGAGGATTAACAACACATAACATATGCTCAATATTTAGGGCAATTGCCAAAGTCAGTAGGGCTATTGTGGACTGATGGCCATCGGTCGTGTCTGCGTGTATGTATGTATGTATTAATATGCAGGTAATCAGTGATCCTAGATGTGAACACATGTGCATGTGAGTATAGTAAAGATTTGTAAATTCCTAATTCAGTTAAAAAATTACTTCTGTAGGGCTAGCTGTGATCAGCATGTCTAGCAACACCTGATGAGAGTACCCTCCCCCTGCAAGTCAAAAAATAACCATTTTCACTCGTTTCAAATTTATTTGCCCTCTTTATTGCATTTTCTCTTGGATTTTCACGTGCTATTAAAGAAAAAAAAAAACAAACAAACACATCCTCTGCCTCTGCAGTTTCCTCCCCTTATCCTCTCTTACTTCCAGTAGCCAGAACAGCACCTTTGTACTGCAGACAGGTACTGACGGTTAGCGGGAGGGTTTCAGCTTTGCATTGCAGATTACACAGCCGCATAATCTCCCAGCTAAGCAGTGATATGCAGTCAGCTGGAGGAGAGCTGGGAGTTTGGTATTTCTTACCTGTTTTTCAAATCTCTTTCATGACTCTGAAGGGACATGAAGAAGGGTGTTAAAATAAAAAGAAAGCATTTTATTCTTCTTTTTTTTTCTCATGCTGCTGAGATTGCCACTAAGTATTACCTGAGCAGCAACTAGCAAGTTTCTGCACAAGTGTGTTGATGGAGCAAGTGAGTAGCAGTAGCTCTGAATAAATCATTTATGTGTGCACTGCAGTCTGTGCTTCGGGGATTGGCATTACCGGTGGCGCACTTTCAGACAAACAGAGGAAAAGGCTTTCACCCAACTTTTTACTCAAACCTCAGAGGAATAAAACAGGTCAGCGGTGAATATTAAATTAACTTCTGGCCATCTTCCAAAGTGATCTGGCCTAGTTAGGAAACATCAAGAAGGAAGAAAGCTTTGCTTCTTCACATCTTGATTTCTCCAGGGAGGGGAGAGAAGGAGATCTGTGCATGGTATTACAAAGGCAACCTGATTTAATAAGTCAACAGTTCTTCCGTACGGACACAGAGACAGCCCCATGCAAATCTGCACAACACCTGCAAGCACTGTTCTTCCAATGCTGCAGCAATATTTAATCCACCTGCATTTTTTAGTGCTAACTTGTGTATTCTGATAAATATGGCTAGATCAACAGGGTATATACTCACCTTTGCAAAACCATCAGTACCGCCTTATCAGGTGGGGGATAATGTGACTTTGCTGCCCAGTGCATGTGATAGGATTGGTCCCTCCCTGGAGAGCGCACATCTCCTTATCTCAGTCACATGAAAGCCTAGCCAGGCTGACTCCAGTTGAAACTACTTAGCAGCCACAGAGATACTGCATGGAAACACCGCCCTCCATTTTCTGCATTTTGCATGTTTCTCCAAAATACATGGTTTGTTTCTAGAAATTATACCTTTTTAGGATAAGCCTACATATTTAAGGATAAAGCAACAGTGTGGTTAAGCCATCAGTACCTCTTTGAGAAAATGAAGAGCTATATCATCTGTTCGTATAGGGAAAAAGCTACAAGAAGAGAGAGTGGGAGATGGGTGAGCTCTTTGCTAAATTTGCCCTTTGCTGAATTTGTAGTCGATCTTCCCACTCAGAGGTGCATGTAGTGAGAGATATAAACAAACCATTGGGACCGCTGGAGAGCCTGGTACCTCCCCATCATCTCCCAGGTGTGCCAGGACAGCTTCACACTGGTCCTCCCACAAGACCTGGCTCAGTAGCCTGAAGAGTTCGTTAGCCCAATTAGATCTCCTTCAGGGAGCAGGGCTACCAAAATGAAGTGCTAATGGATCCGCACAGCCGTCTTTCCCCACAACTTGTGTTCCCTTCACAGGTCTGGGGCTTGCTTTAAGGGGAGGTGAGTCCCCAGCAAGGCAAGACAGGTGGTGGTGGAGTGGAAAAACAGGGTGTCATGGCACACTCTGCCCACAGCCGCCTCTTCAGCCTCTTGCTCTGCATGCTTGTTGTGCTTCGAACGCTCTGTCAGCTGGCTGTGGTTAATGCCACGGGCATGGGCTGAAAAGCTCACGTGCAAAATAGAGGAAACACTTCAAGGATGCAGCTTCCTCGTGCTTCTGTGGTCAAAAATGGGATTAAAAGGTTTTAACAGAGTTGGTCAGAAAATGTTGTGAGTGGGTTTGTTTTTTAAGGTTTTTTTGTCTTCTTGTGAAAGTTTTCAACACAAATGTAGAAGCCACAAAGCAAATATTTTCTGACACACATCTCCAGCTGAAATTCCGAAACGCCGCTGCGGGGCCATGTGGGAACTGTATTGCTGCACATCTGCAGGGCAGACCTTCTGGCCAAGGTGTTTGCTGAGGGTATTTTCCTTACTCCCCTTCATTAGCCAGATCTCCAGTGCGGTGGTCCTGGGGGACAGCATGGGAGGTGCAGATTGGCCTAGGAGCCAGCCCCAGGGGATGGAGGTGGCATGGGGTGGCCACCCTGACGTCCCACTGCAGGCCACCACCACGTTTCCACCGTGGTGCTCTCCAGGCGTTGGAGCTTTCCAGTCTGAGGGAACTTTCTGATGGGAGAAAAAAGTTTTGCCCAACCAGTCTTACTGATTCAAACACATTATTTTCTCTCGAATGGCAATTATGACAGATTTTTTAAATTTTAATTAACCCTCAATAATGTCACAAGCACAAAGCTTGGCAGTGCCTTATGAAAGTTTCCCCAAGGAGGGCATGGAGGTGCCGAAGCGCCCGGCTCTCCCTCTGGAGCCCACCTGGGGCTCCTTCTTCTCACCCCTTGGCCCCCACTGGGAACTGGCTGGGTGCTGATGGCCATGGCAAGCCCGGCCATCTCCAAGGCTTTAGGGCTGTTTGCAACCTCAGCCAGGTTGAGGCGACGGGTTTCCTCCCCGAGGTTGAGGGGCGAGCTGCTGAGCCACCAAACCCTCAGTTATTTTCCACATCTGGTTTGATTCTCTGCAGATAAACAGCAGCCTTGCCATTAACAACAAAAACTTAATTCACCAAAGTTTGTTCAAGCACTGAGAGCAAATATTTTTCCTGTGCAGCTTGGGGTCATTTTAAGGGAAAAACAGGGCTGGAGGTATATCGCCCCTTTAAAAATTATTATTACTTCCTAGAGAAAATAAAATGTAAAGCACCTCTTCCTTCCATTTGTGAGGTTATTGTTACGGAAAAATTGCTGGCTTGGAAAGGAAACATTGCTTTGTGCTTGACTTGGGATCAGAGCAGGGGATTTGAATAAATGTATGGATTAATTTACTTTTCTCCTTTTTTTTTTTTTTTAATAAAAACATTCATTTGTAAGTCATACCTCAATAAAACCTTGTAGAAATGTTTGGTCTGCTTTGCTGTCATCCGCTCCCTCTCGGTGTTGGGGCTTACACACAAAGGGAGGGGATGGAGCAGCAGGCGAGTACCGCAATTATAAGTATTTTAGGAAATGTCCGTGGCTGTATAAGCTGCTGATTCCTCTCACTGCTGCTTGGGAGGCTGAAGCCCCTATGTAGGTCACGTTCTCCAAGGCTGCTGCCTCCCTTACAGCCAGACCTACTGTTGACTTGGGCTGTCTTAATGCATCAAAGAGCCTCTGCTATGCTTCAGCTCCCCTCCTGAACTCGAGCTGCACCGCTCAGCTCTTCTTGTAATCGCTGAGGTGGGTAACCTGACCAGGGGAACTCGAGCATTAATCACAGCCTTCCTGGTTCTGCAGATGGAGAAAAAAAATTCTTGTTTTACCATTGCCATTGTTATTTTCAAATCTTTGAAATCTCTCCCTAAATCTCTTTTCCCGCCTTTTCTCTTTTTTCGATTTCCATGTGTCATAACTCAGTTACTACCATCAACGGTCAGATGCAGTGATACTGAAGAGGCAGTCATCACTTCTTTTTTATTAAAAAAGACTTTTAAGAGAACAAATGGAGAGCCACAGAAGATTAAAATAGGAGTACTACTGGAGAATATTTCTCTCTGCTACACGCTGACAAAAACATTGGAGGTGCCGTGACGTAGCAGCCCATTGAACAGCCAGTGGGCTTGGGGAAGGGACTGCTCCTTAGCCGAAAACCACTTTTTCCTCCTTGCTGTTCTGCACAGCATCACTACCAGATGTGGAGATCAGAAACTAAGAGGATGGAAGCACTCAGCTGACAGTTCTCAGGAAACCCAAGGAAGTATTGCAGAGAGGTGCTGGTCATTTGTCCCTCTTTGCTGCAGTTTCCGTGTCCGGCACCGCAACGCCAAGCCTTGTGAGCAGCTGTGGTGGGGTCAGCTTCTGCCGGCCTTGACCCAGGAGGAGAGTGGCACGTGTCTCTGTCATTGGGAGCTGCCTGATGCGCAGAGAGTTGCAACCTGCTGGGCTCAGGCAGGAGATGCTGAGTGCATGCTGGAGAGAAATGGCTAGTTTTAATCACACCTGTGGGTTTCTTTTTTTCCTTTTTCTTCCTAGCAAATTTTACCAGTCGTGATTTCTCTTTTGCCAGCCCAGTTATTTCTTAAACACTCCCACCTCTCTCAACCATGGCAGCAATGTTTCCCAATGTCTTTGCTGTTAAGCCAGAGCAGGAGCCAAGTAAGAAACCCAGGGCAGGAAAGCATTAACCCCCTGCGGATGGCCAGCAGGAGCAGGGGGATTACTGCTCCCCACTCCCATTTGCCACCCGGTTGGGTAGATTAGGAGGACCGAGTCCCTGGGCTGGACCATCTGTGTGCCTGGATGGGGAGCATGGAGGCTGCACAGAGTGGGTTCCCCGCACCCCTTTCTCCCTCAGTGTGAGCACCACAGTGTCCTGTCATGGCTGGGACCTAGTGGGTGCCGTGGAGGACAGAGAAGCCCCTTGGGCATCGGGCTGCAGAACGTGCAGCCGCGGCCCTGAGCTCCTGTGGGCTGAAGTGTGCAGGTCAAGTCCTTTTTCTGCCTGGGTTTCCTCACAGGCACTGCTGGCGGAGACAGGATGTTTTCCCCAAACTCCTGCTGAGCAGAGCTCGCTTTCCTGCACAGAGTCACACCTCATTTTAAGGATGCCTCCTCCTCCTTTTTTTTTCTTTTTTTCCATTTCCAGAGCCAAAGAATGCAGTAAAACTTTCAGTAACAGGTACTTCTTATCAAACCCGATTTACAGAGTGCTCAGACTTTTCAGTGTTTGTCCTTGCTTTCTACAAGTTGGCAAGCCTGCCTGAGTATTTAATTTTTATGATTTTATTTTTTGTTTGCACATGGCTGAGAGGCTTATCTGAGTGGGGGATTCATGCAGTACCCAGAGCCCTCCCCTGCCAGCCGGCGGGCTGAGGGGCGAGAGCAGCGAGATGGGTAGCGCTCAGCTTTTGGCTGACTTTGTGCCTCCTCCCCAGGGCCGGTGGTAACGTGGTGGATGTTAGTTGTTTGTCAGACACCACTAACCTCCCACAGATAGCTTCACGGGACAGTGGAGAAAGATGGGACTGGTTTTTGTGAAAAAACCTTATCTGAAATTCAGCCAGCCTTCAAAGCCAGCTGATACACTTGTATTTATTTTTTCTCCCCTCCTTGCAAAGCATCTGTGGGAGCAGGGTGGGGGTCTCTGTTATTTTTTTTTAAATGACGGCACTGATAACACCTAATTGGTTTGGTGATAAAATCTGTAGAAGATTGTTGTAAACCCTTTCTGATTTGTTGGGTTCTGCTACCATGGATAAAAAGCTCTATTTGTCTGCTCCTTGCAGAAAAAAAAATGCAGACTGGGCAAGATTTTCTTTTGTTGTCAAATGAAACACCAAGTTAAATAAATAAATGGATAAGACCCTGGGCAAAATGCAGATTCAGTCAAACATTTTTTTGCATCAGATGCACGATCAGTTTAATAAGAGACATCCAGCTAAATGCTCAGAGGGAGGGAAATGGTAGGAGAGAGGGCTAGAGAGGGAGTAGCAGGATGAGGCTTGATGTGTTTAGCTGGGCAGTTAGCTCTTTCAGCACTTTTCTGCACAACTTGAAAGGTCGGTTGGATAGGGTTTGGTTTTGTTGTTAAACCTCGTTAGTGTCAAATCTATCGATGCCTGGTAAAGATTAGGCTAATGTGTAAGCCTTTGGGGGCTCTGTGTGTGCATGCACGCACGTGCGACTATATTACTAGCAAATGCTGACGGGCTAAAGGGGAGGTCAATAACGTATCACTTAACTATGGGGCCAGGGTTGGTCATCTTAAAACACTGTCAAGGGATGGACAGCACCCGGTGACAAAAATGTCAGGCATCCAAGTGTTAATGACTTAAACACACACGCCCCTTTTGATAGTCCCCCTGGAAATAATGCATGAGCCTTCTGCTGTATTCAGCACAGCTCTTTTCTTCAGCCTGGCGCTATTGCTATATAGTGACACCTCCCAGTGGCACTCTGCAACATTTCACTGAAGTCCAGACAGAACTGCTCCTCGGCAGGTTTGTGAAACCAAGTCTTTTATTTGTGCAAATGAAGCTTTATGAAATGCAATCTAGCTTTGTGGGTACATTATTTACAGAAATCATGCCATTCCTCCCTCTCCTGAACATTTGGGCCCCCTATTAATTAACGATTAAAACCAAATAAGTGCTTTCTAATTATGTCTTCAACAATTTGGCATTATGGTACAAGTTCCCCAAACATAATCACTTCTTGTGTCTCAAGAAAGCAATGACTTGTTCCAGATGTTGCTGTTGTTAATGGGTTTGTGTTGTGAGAGCTGTAACTGTGTGCAACACCTGCTAGCAATGTCCAGGGCCTCCACAGACCTTGAACATACAACTTAAACACGTCTCACTCTCTTAAATCAGGAAAAAACAAGATTGGGGGGGATTCAGATGCAGTCTCATCATGGTAAATTACTAGGTTCCCCACCATCAGCAGAGCTAGCTTCCCCCATATCTGTGTTCAGTGATCTCCATTTACCTCAGCTAAAAACTTTCTGCTTTCGATGGTTTTCCCTGGGTTACAGGTACCACCACTTACATGTGGATGAGTATTTGTATAGTAGTGCACACACTGGACCATCTCCACAGATATTATTTGCTAAGTCATTGCAAGCCAGTTGTGGGTGCACCTTTAGAAACAGTCTGTGAAACCGCTTTTGTTTTGTATAATAGGGAATTTTATAGTTCAACTGAGCTCAATTCTTTGTGTATGTCAAAAATATGTTCTCAGCTAAATAAACATGTAATCATAAAATAATTCCATGAAAGGGTTGCAGACTCTAGGACAGACAGACTGGGCTATTTTTCTTTAGCAGCTCATTTTGGGTTCAGCAGGAATCGGGTAGGTTCTGTCCTCCTGGGGAAGTGGAGCTAATGTATAGTGAACACAGCCACGCTCTGATGAGAGCTACTCTGGAGGAGCTGACTTTGTGGACTGTCTTCCAGAGCAAATAGGGATTTTAGAAATGATTAACATTGTGCTTCTTGGATAAATCTACTTTTGTTATGGAATAGAGTCCTCATGGGGAAACTACACAAAATGGCCGGAGAGAAATAGCATGTGCATATCAAATTCCCTATGTTAAAAAAGGCCTTTCAAATCAGTTCTCTGCAAACAAGAATGCATCTCAGTTTAACATGAAGGGTTTGCACCATGACTGCCTACTATTTAATAATGCGTCTTTATGTTAATTGGTGCTATTTGATCTGTGGACTAGCCCTTAATAGTAACAACAAGAGATGCCAGTAGTTGAGCTGAAGTCATCCCCTGGAAAAAATGGTGGGATCAGTTTGGAGTACGATAAGATTCCTAAAACAGCTATCAGAACTTGATCAATGAAATTAGGAAAAAAGATATGCAAAATATGAAACATGAGGCTGCGGGGTCCTCTGTCTGGCTCAAGCCAGTGAATGCAAAGAAATTCAGACTTGCTGTCAGCTAAAGCTCCAGCACAGCCCTTTGACATGACTATGTAATGCAGCAAATCTGTTTCTCGTCATCTGACGCTCCGCTGAGACCTCTTGCTATGCTTAGCTGAGAGCTTTGAACGTCCTTGCTTTTGTTGGCCTCTTATGAAGTCCCTCAAAAACACAGCTGATGTGATATTTTACTTTGCTGTTGCCAGCTATCCTGGTTGGTTTTGGATAGTACAGACCTAGTAGCAGCTGGTGTAACGCTGAATTTTGTATTAATTCAGTCACGGTAGCAGGGCAGCGGTTGTGCTGCCTGTGCAGCCCCTGGCCCAGCATGGGCAGGGTGAAGGGAGGACCAATTTGCTCTGCTGGTGTCTGAGGAAAAGGGCAGCGTGGAGGAAAGTGTCCACTTTGTACCCACCCTTGTGGAGCAGGAGACCCAGCTGTGGTCCTCCTACTCTCTGGGGCTTTGAGGCAGTTTCTCCACCCCCTAGACAGTGGCCTCTGGAGCTTTTCTGCTGCTGGGTGCAGAATAGGATGCCAGATGCCTCTCCTGGTCTGGTGGCTCAGGGCATCTCAGCCAGTGAGTGCTAGGAATCCTCTCAGCTTTGTCCCCAGCAGATCTGTGCTCACTTTCATAAATGACCGGTAAATGAGGAACAGAGTCATCCTATCCTCTGTTGAAATCCTTGTGTCTGGCCTTTGGATGTCGTTTACAGCCTGTAGTTTGAGACAGCTTCCACTCAGCTAAAGCAGAGGTGCACGGGTTGGCATGAACCTGAGGGTGACATGTGGGCAGTAGCAGTGTCAGACTGGGAGGAGGTGGTGGTGGATAGAAATCCAGAGTCGTCGTGTCTATGTTCTTTACCCCTGCAAAGCTATCAGAAAAGGACATGCTGCCCATGTTCATGGTAAGGCAGAAGCACAGAAACAGAGGGCTGTGCAGGAGTCTCCCAGGTTTTGGGCTGGACTTTGAAACCCAGTTGCAATTTCTCAACAGCACAAGTGAAGTCTGAATGTCAGACCTTGATAAGATGGAGGAAACAAATGCTTTTGCAAACTGGGAGAAAGGAAGATTCCATGGAAATGCTCCATTCCCTTTCTAACGTGATTGCACCCACGAGTAGTCAGGAGGAAACTGTGATTTAGATTTTGAGTACACAGTAAATCATGGTGAGAGCCAACACCCTGTCTGCGTTATACCCACCAGGAATGGCCTCTGGCCACCAACAACTGCAGCTGCCAAAGTTTTCCATCTCTGAAAGACTCACCGACAGTGCTGAATTTTGTGCTGCAAAGCCAGCTTGGAGCTTATGCTCCCATAGCTGTAGGAGCTGACAGCAGGCNGCCGACAGTTCTGAATTTTGAAATGCGATTGTGCTGCAAAGCCAGCTTGAAGGTTATGCTCCCGTAGCTGTAGGAGCTGACAGCAGGCCCTGGCCACCAGCAGCAGCAAGAGCACTGCCGCTCGGCCTGTGATGGCTGGCGGGGCAGCAGCACCCATTCGTGCCTAGCTGGGCTTGGTGTTTTGGGAGGGGGATGTGTTCTTAACACTCCAAAGACATCAAGGGACGGACACGTCAGCTTCTCTGAGTGTGTTGGGGAGCTTGTACGCTTTCTCCATCACAAGGGATTAACTGCGGTGGACTAAATAAACTGGCCCATGGACCTCTCCAGAGGTGCTGGGAGACCAAATGAACTCCAGTCCCAGCGTGATCTGCGGGCAAACCCTGTGAGCAGCACTGCCCTTGGGGGAGAGGGGCGTCCTGCTGCCTGCAGTCCCCGGCTTTGAGATGTGGGGTGTAGGATGTTCCCAGCCCTGCCAGCTCCTGCCTGGTGGGACGGGTACCCTGGGCCAGGGAGAGCAGAGCCTGGCTGGAGCCTGCTTCAGGCACAGCTCTTGTCAAATTACACAATTCCAGCAGTGAGGAATATGAAACTGTGCTTCACACAACACAGGTCCTGGGCCATGAGGGTAACGGAGTAAATGAAGTGGTCGGGGACTGGTAACCAAAAGGGAAGATAACAGGATGGGTTATCTCCTGTTGTGAGGATGGGGAATGGGGTTTCTCTGGCTGCTCTGCAGTCTATAATCAAGATGCAATCACTTACTGGAATAATGGCTGTTGTGATGGTTGTTGGCATTAGCATGTTAAATATGGCACCAGCTGTTCCAAAAACATACCACTGGAAGAAAAGCAACTTTAAAGGTGTCCTGTCAAGGTATGAAGACTGTGGTGGGGCAGACTTAAAGCAGGCTTCACATCTAAGGCTCATCTCAGCAAATATACAACCAGCAGGAGCTGTTCAAATTATATGGCCAAGGCCGCTGCTAGTCTTTCAAAATCAGCAATGAGGGCATAAACCTACTTCTGGGCAGCTGGCTCTCAGTGTGCTGTGATAACTGGATCATATTAATGGGTTTGTGTCTATCAGTTCCCAGTTGTTCTCACAGCATCACAGGATGGCCAGATCCTGCCACAGGGGTTGTAGGGAACAGTTGTGTGAGCTCCCATCCCCTTGCCCGCAAAGCAGCAAAAAGACCAATATTAAAATGGGGCCTCGCACTGAGCTTAGCCAGCATCTCCGTGCAGTGGCTGGTCAACCTATGACGTAATATGTGTCAGGAGGCTGTGATGTCACAGTTGATTGGCAAATGCTGCAGAATATCGCACATCATGATGCAGTCCCCATACAGGGTTTAATAGCTCATGCCTCGCACTCCTAATAAAGCCTAATGCATGATTGCAGTGACAAATACAACAAATGAGCTGCTACATTTCTTGAGGTGATAGCAGCTTTCCTGGCCAATAAAGGGACCTGTGGCATAGAGCCCAAAAGCCAAGTGTGAGTGGACTAGATGGCGTGAACTGCCTGGCCCCATCTTGGTAGACCATAACCAGCTTTAAACTCTTCACTTCAAGCAAAAAACAGACTGCAGTGGGTGGGAAGGAATGAAAATATGCTTTTTCAGTGAAAAAGTTGGCCGAAAGATTCATATTCTAATGCAACATACAGGTCATTATTATAGCTTGTCACTGATGATACAGGACACCAGGGTTCAGGAGGGGTGGGTAATGGGTGCATTAGCTTAGAAGCTGCAAGGCTTGGAAAGCTGCATGAGGTATCTCTAGCAGACACTCAGAAAGTGGATGGATGTACTGGATGCACTACAGGTGTCTGAATCCTGCCTGGACTCCAGCTGCTGCCCCAGGGTCCTATTTTGTATCAACCAGCCCCATACAGATGTGTTGGATACCCTAGGGCGTCTCAAATGGTACCGGACACCTTTGTTTAAGCAACTGAATCCCATGCTAAGTGGTTTGCTCAAGATCATATATAAAGCCTCTGTGATAGCTGGGACCGAAGCCCAGACCTCTTCACATGCTATCCAGCATTTTGATGACTGGAACGTGCCCTCTCTCAGGAATGAACATATCCATATGGTGGCTTTGGTTGGATTTATTTTTGCTTTTCACATTTTGGAATAATTTGACTAGCCAAGGGTCATTAAAGGAAGTTTTGCAGTGGATGACAAATGCTTCTCCTCAGGGTACGTCATGTACAGGAAGGGGATGAAAGTCCTTTCACTTAACCTTATTATACTTTCTGTATTTTTATTTCAGTTTTCAATGTTATCATATCTTCTGTGCTGGGTATGGAGGGAAATGCACGTGCTCCTTTAATATCCCTGTGCCAAGTCTTGCCCTAACTGTGCGGTTGCCTTGGGTTATTTGTTCTGCTATTTGGGAAAATGTCTGTGTGAGCCTGTGGTACAAAAATCACGAGACAGAACAAGAGGGAGAGAAACCCTGGACTGAAAGAAAATACAGCCCCATGCATGGCGGAAGAACAGTTGGAATTGTCAGCAAGACAGTCCAAAAGTTCATCTGGCATGCAGTGGGCACAGTAAGGTTGTCAAACCAGCTATTTAATGCAAGACTTTCCAGGGTCAAAAAGATTTCCATGCTGCATATGTGAGGCAATAGCTGGTGGTGGGGAGGGTCTCGAATCTCAGCTGCCAGTTTGAGGACTTAGTGGGCTGCTAAGAGAAGCAAGAAAATTAGAGGCCTGGGATGGAAAGAGAGGAATAAACTGAATTGGGAAGCATTAGATCAATAGTTTGTAATACCACTTTGTCTGAGGCTTGTAACGAATAAGAAACCTGCTGAAAACCATTATCTGAAAAAGTGAAGCTGCTCAGATTTCTGCTTTATAAATTTCTCCATTGATTTAATCCCCCTCCCCATCCGTTCTGTAAGTGCCATGTCCAGTCTAATGAGGCCCCCTTCGTTCTTCTCGTTTGGGCAGCCGTCTGAGACCGCTCTTGTCGAGAAGGGCTTTTCCAGCCCCAGCAGCTCCTGAGGGATTTGGAGGCAGAGAAATACAGAGTTCAGAGGAGTGGTGACTACTTGTGAGAGTTAATGAGGGGAAATGAACTCATTTGTGATACTTGTAAACTTGAAACCCAGTTACAGGACGGGGAGAGGGCTGGGGCATCCAGCTGGTGGTAATGCAGACATACTGATCTGGGGAGAGGCGAGCTGGTTTAAATGGGATTCCTTTGAAAGAAAGTCCACGTCATGATTAAAAAAAACCCTACGTGCCCTTTCCAAACATCCTGTCCCAGGGCTGGGCCTCTGACAGCACACTTTGTACCCCAGTGGTACTTTGTATACTCAGTTTGCGAAGCCCTCTGAGCCTTTAGCCTGGCTTCCCACCCCGCTGCCTTTAGTGAGACGGCGCTGATTGATGCCAGTCTAACCGCTTACCTTTGCAACAGGTACTGCAGAGAGCTGAAGTACTAACAAACTGAAAATGCTTCATAGACCACCACTCGGTGTCTTGTGCTTTCCGTAATTTCGTTGCCACATTACATTTCAGCAATTTAAAAAGCAAACATGAAGCAGTCAAAGACACAAATGACTAAACTGTGCTGTTTTGTTCCCAGTCTTGCTCTGAACAGCATCCCCCTCCTATACCTCTTCCTCTTTGATCCCTAAAAAGCCAGCTATGGCTTTAGATAAACTATAAGTGGGGACATGACTCTGCTTGATGTCTGGCCTGCAATGGAAGTAAAGTGTCACTTCTAATTTTGTGTGGGTGCAGAACAAAGATGCCTGTGACCAATCCAGAGTACAGTGCACTGGTTTTATTTGAACAGGGAGCTTTGTTGAGAAGCGTATTTCAAAGGGCCAGGGAAGCAGATTTTAAATGCTGTCAAAGAGAAATGATTTTACCTTTTTAAATTCCCATTCATGGCATTTTGTATTCCTACCTCACGGACGCTGTGCAATAACCTTGCACAATAGATAGAGCAGGCAGCTGGAGCAGTGTGCCAAAGACTGGCTCAGCTTGGCAGGTCTCCATCCCAGGACAGGTACTGACCCATGTTAAGTCAGCCAAAGCAGCTGAACACAGGGGCATTTGCAAACAGAGGAAGGGCAGAAACAGAAAGGCAGCTAGGCAGTCTGCAGCACTGCTCATTTGCCAAGAGCAAAGCCCAGCCACATTTGTCTAACCAACTTCAGTCACTGTTGCCAATACCAAAGCAAAAGGCGTGACGTCTGCGTGAGCTAATACCATCTATATAGCTGTTAGCACAATGTTTTTCAAGAAGAGTGCAACGACCAAGGGCTTTAATAACATTAGTCTCAGATTTACTATGAATAGGAGTTTAGCCAGGCCTCGTAGATGCTAGCAGGGAGAAGCTGTTTTCCTATTGAATAGCAATGTAGTTGAGTAAAGAATTGAGATAAATTGTTTGGATGACTTCTAATTGTAGACTGTGGTGAATAAATGAGGTAGGTCATGCCTCCCCAGCAGCCTGGGTTTCGATTTCAAATCAGGCAGTTCTGTATCACCGTGCCTGTCTCTTCTGCACCATTTGCTTCATATACTTTATGTACATCCTCCCTCTGCTTCCACTCTCCCTTGTAAATATTTAATCATAAAATCTCTTTGCCTTTCTGGTTCCTTGTATTTGACTTGTGCTTTATCCTGGCTACTGCCTCTGGGAGCTGGTCCTTGATGAAAAGGGACAAAGCAGACCATCAAGCTATCATGCTTTGTACAAGGCATTATTTTTTCTATCTGTCAAAATTAAATAGCACTCAGGCTTTTCCTTTGGCCTATCAGTATTCCCACAAAATTCAGGGCTGTCTAGTGAAACTCGGAGGAAGTAGTTGCACGATGACATTCCCTTGCATGTTGTCATGGTGTCACATGGCCCTGTGCAAACTTTTTTTTTTTTTTTCCTGCTTTTTAAAGATTGATCCACAAAGAGGATTACCCCTGCTGCTTACTGCAGCCCTGCCACCGCATTGCACACATCAGCCTCAGCCACCGGCCTGCCCAAATAGGCTACTGTCTTCCAGACTGAGCATTTTTAGCATCGGTGGAAACTTTTGGTATATAGAAGACGCTTGGATGTTCACAGCCTTGGCCTCACCTGGATGCAACCGGGCATCTTGGCTGTGGCTGGGACAGGATTTCACCGCTGCACCATTCCAGATGGAGAGGGCCACTGTGGCCTGTCACAGAGAAAGCTTTGACATGGACTGTCTGCCTTTCCTATGAAGGAGTTCAGCTTAAGGCAGCTCATCTCTAAAAAAAAAGGAAAAAAAAAAAAAAAAGCAGCCATTCATTCCAGAATATAAAGGCTCAATGTTTTCTCCTTTTTTCACTTCTCTGAACAGTTTGTGGCTGTTACAGGAAGCAGGTGGATGTACTTCAACTCATCTCTCTCCCCTATTTGATTATGTATGTCCCTCTCTTCATTTTCCTGAAGTGGTGACGATGACAGGGAGGAAATACAAGTGTTCTCTCCTCCCACTGTCACTAAGGCAAGCACAGACACCTGGCTTTTAAGCTATTTTTTAGCTAAAAGCAGCAGGTGGTCAAAGCTTGTCAGAAGAGACACCTGGTCCCTCAGTCAAAGACATGTGTTCAGGTGCTTTCTTCCTCCGTTTCAGTCTGGAAGGGAAATTTCAGTAGCAGACGTAGCTTTTTAGAGACACAGAGCCAGCCACAATAAGATTGAGAAATACACAGTTGCGTGCATCTTTTCCAGGCTCCTTTCTTTCCTGCTTTTGCCATGACCGTGTCCATCCTTGCTTCTCCTGCTGCCTCCTGGACCGGCCTCTCCACAGGGATGGCTCAGCCCCACCACCACAGGCTGGTGGTTTTCTGGTTGTAACATAAATAGAGCACTCCTAGCTCTCAGGGCAGATGATGATTGACTCCTTCAGATATGACAGATGAAGCAAACGGATATGGAGGAATAAATAAAGAATTCCCCCGATCATCTTAAATTCTGTGTGTGTTGAAAGGAATCAGGGTGGTTCTCCTAGGGTAGCAGATGGCAAACTCACTTGGGGATAATTCCCGTTGGATTCGTGGTTTTGTGGTTACTGCTTATAGAGGTCACTAATCCCCTAGCTTGGCTTTTCCCTGGGGGTCACTTACGTTGGAAATCAAGCATGGTATGTAAGAGTGGTATGTGCTAAGTGCTCTAACAGGAAAATCATGTGTACTATTTTAATGTGTATTACATCTCAGACTTTTAACAAGACAGGCACATAGATGATAAATGTAATTTGTCAGTAAAATTCAGCAGATATATCTTCAAGGTTTAACTTGATATCAAAGTAAGAAGGCAGCACTGAAAGTATAGCACTGAAAATAAGGCTACTCAATCCTTTTCCATCAAATGACATTAATTATTAGGTAAGTAATAGTGATTCGTACCAATGTAGTCAGTACAGAGTGACAGTTCCCAAGGTTGTTGTTTGGGTTTGTGCGTAGAGCTTGCTGCAAAGCACGTGATAAATGCTATGAGATTATTGCAGTTCTGCCTTGTTGTAACAGGTCAGAATAGGCCAGTTCTCACTGGATGGTTTGCAGGATTTTCAGATACGAGTTGTGCTAGGACAATGACATGGTTGCTATTTTAGGCAGCGGGTTACTTAAATGTGACTTGTATTTCTATTGACGTTGAAAAACCTTACAGTCTTTTCAAGCAGTTGTTAATCTGTATTATAACAATTGTGTCTTTAGCTGTTTGAAAAGCAAAGCCCTGGCAAGCAGAAATATAGAGCTGCCAGGCTAAAAGCAAAATATATTAAGTCAAACATCAATATTTATGACACAGTCAATGGTTCTTCTGAAATAAACAGGAAGAAAATCTTGTGGAAAAGGATGGGGAAGGCTGGAAACACTAGTGTAAGACAATAAACATAGTATAGTTACAATATAAAACTCACATAACTCAGGACTTGGTTCTTCTAAGGAGCCTGGCACAATCACCTGTAGCTAAGCAAAGGTTTCAAACAGACAAAGTGAGTGATATGGTGTTGGGCAAAAAAAATGTCAATGAGAGGGTGCTTTTCTGCAATCCTTATTTTGCACCTGATACCCAAATAGTGTGGCAGTTGAGGCACTACCGGTTTACATAGAAATGAATGGAGCCACATATTCGCATCTTTTAATTAGTGAGCTGTGAGTGAAAGGTACATTATGAACCCAAGATATTCATACTAGTACAATTCATGTTTGAAAACACTTCCATTCTGCTCCTGGTGATAAAATACCAGGCAAATATATTGATCCTGCTACAACATCTTTTATCACCTTAAGACTCATAAACCACATTATAATTCTCCCAAAGCACGGGTTGCACGCCCTGTCACCCTAGGGCAGCATGGAAACACAACAGGATAGCAGGAAGAGTAGACAGGTAAAAAGTATCCCTGTTACCTGCGGAAAGATTCAAGATTCAGTTTAAGTTTGGTTTTTTAGTTTGTTTTCATTCCATGACAATCCAGGTTCTACTTCACAGCCTGATGCATTAGTTAAACTAAGAGAAATAAACTTTATGTCCTGATGAGCAGAAAGTTTTGCTGCTTCTTACTGATTTTTGAGACTCTAACGTAAAACAGGGTCAATACTGAAAACTAGTGCCATGGTAGTGTATTGCACAGTGGATAACACACTGTTCTCGTAGGTAGGAAGTACAGCACCACATCACTCCGAGGCGAGAGTTCTGGGTTAATTGTTAGGGTCATTGCGCTACTGGGGGAATACAGTTTTCACTGGGTGAGTGTGACGTGAAAAATCTCATCGTTTCTTCAATCTGTGAGAAAAATGAATTTTTTTAAAATTCTTATTTTGCACCCCAATGTCACCTACCCACCTTGTTGTCACCATGTGGATTTGACCTGTGTTGGCTAGTGGGGCTATGGTGGCCAGGGACAGGGGAAGGCACGAGCATGCAGGCAGCAGGCAGCGTGATCCCACTCCACTTATTTCTGTGAGAAACGGGGCAAAAAGTTGGTTGTACAGTGTATGTGCGCAACAGAGCAGCACCCTGTAGTCACGGCAGGAATAAGAGCAGAAAACTGTAATAATCTTCACCACCAAGTGCCTTGATAATTCACAGCTGCCACTACATACAGCATGTTTAGGACCTGGCCTTTTACAAACAAGGTGCGAGCTCCAGTGGCCTTTGCTTGGTGCCTGTCCCCTGGTGCCACCACAGCCAGGTAGCCCGGCGTAGAGCAGGTTGCCCCCAAGGAGGGTCACTCCTGGTCAGCCTCTCAGGGGCTGCACACCCAGGTTGCCAGAGAAACGTGCCCAGGTGGGCTTCTTTCTGCAGAGAGAAAATGGTGCTCCTTGAAGCCCCACACAGGAAGCCCAGGTAGCGAGGAGTCCCCTGGAGAGGTGAGGCACTGGCTTTCATGTTACTGCTGCCACCAAGCTCCCTTATGTTTGGATGGCCACGTATGGAGGAAGGAGCCACTTTCTCCCTTGGAGTGACCATGGAAGCATGGAGCTGGAGCATCCAGCATGGAGCTGGAGCACCCCCCTGGGAGCCCAGTACCCCAGAGCTGCAGGAGCAAGGTAGTGGTTCTGGTGTTAGACCTATGCACTGCCAAGTCAAATGTAGTACATTTACATGCATATGCATATATAGTGACTATATATATGTGTCTATGCATATTTTTATATGTGTGTGTATATATATGTGATACTTGAAAAGCTGCACTTTTAGGTGTTTACACAGGTTCCCAAAATACACATAGCGGACAACTTAAATTCAGAAAATAGGTGGGCAAAAAGAATAACCCTGTATCCTTCTGATATTTCCAAACATGCTTCCAATTTTAAAAATTATCTGCATTAGATACAAACCAAACTGGCCTAAGGAGCAGCAGGGAAGTTTTAAAATCTGCCCACACAGCTGTAGAAGCTTTTCCATTGTTAGCTCCAACATGCGTAGTTGCTACAGCTGCAGCAAAACCGATACTAAAAGCATGGGGAAATGAGAACATTTGCCCAAACCAGCTTCAGGGTCTGGTTTCCGTGCCCAAGCTCTCTTTCTGGAAAGGAGGGTGTAGGGTGAAAAGAAGAGCAGGCACCAAGAAGGACAGACAGCTGTGAAGATGTCGAGGATCGCAGAGCACCTTGCAGGTGCTTCAGCCGAAAGTTACCTCCTGATGGTGCTGCTCTTCCATGATGACAGACACATGTCAAACTGGTGGAGAAGTAGCACTTGTCTTTACCAGATACTCACTGATTCTGGTTTAAGAAATGACAGTGTATAGGACATATAACTGATTGTAAGAAAGGCCTGGCTTGTAGCGAGCAGAAGAGTTGTGCTTCGTGCATTGATGTTATGAAAGGGCCCTGAGGCAGTGACGTTGTAGCCTTGAAAAATGCTTTTTTTCATGGTATGTGACAAAAGTGCCTGCAATTTGATGCAGTCTTTTAAAGGACAGAACTACTATAAGGACATGATCAGCCTGATGCTTTCTAGTTTTAACATAATATTCAGTGCGGGTGAGAACATGGGTCTGTGGCAACACGAAGGTGCCTGCATATGCAGATGGGTGTGGGTAATGGTCCGAAACCTGGTAGTGGAATCCAGTCCCCCCTTCAAGTGCTATCCCAGAAAACCTCAAGATGCATCTTTATGGTACTGCATTGTTTTCTGGTTCTTCATTATTTTAATAATACATGAGCTCTTTTGTCTCCTAGAGATACCGTTTGCTTACCTCCAAAATGCTGAGAGACCACTCTCTGCCCTAGTAAGATGGAAGTTGAGCTTCTCGAAGCCAAGTGGCTTTCTTGATGGACAGTGCATATCTGAACCCTTCAGAATGGCTTTGACAATCTCACTTCCAGGCATGAGTGTGCTATTAGTTATTACCATTAGCATTTTCTGGAACTTTACTTTTGGTATTTTCCATCGCTACAAGCATCTGCAATATGTCTTATGTTGCTTGTGGCAAAGCAACACCCAGTTCACATGGATGGCAGCTAGAAGACTAGCCCAGAGTACAGTTACTGCAAAAGAGGAAAGGCTTGCAAAATGAAATTATTACTCTGAAGTTGTTTGCTGCCTCCCATTGTCCCTCCCTGCTGCTCCAACTCTGACACTTCCCCTCCTGCCTCCTCAAAAATCTTCAGCCCAGCATGTCCAAAATATACTACATTTTCTGTATTGCAGCACCGTTATTTTTTACTGTATAGTTATTTTTTACTGCATTTTCTCCCCAGTTTGCATCTCCTCTCCTCATGTCAAGTTAACTGAATTTACAACATTCAGTTCATAGCTCCAGCATGTAAAAAATATGACCCGAGGGAATGTCAGGAAGATGTGCCAGGGGAGGTTTAGGTTGGACATGAGGAAAAGGTTCTTCCCCCAGAGGGCGGTGGACACTGGAACAGGCTCCACAGGGAGGTGTCACGGCCCCAAGCCTGACAGTGTTCAAGAAGAGACTGGACAAGGCCCTCAGACACATGGTGTGAACTGTGGGGTGGTTGTATGCAGGGACAGGAGCTGGACTCCGTGATCCTTATGGGTCCCTTCCAACTCAGGACATTCTGTGATTCTATAAATGTTAAAAACAAGACCAGCCTTTGCAAGGAGCCTGGCGTGAAGCTTTGGAGGCTGGAATTAGGTGTCTGGCTGTCACCGAGGTCGCTACCTGCTGGGGACATGAAACCCAGCCGTGGTGAATTAAGTACAGCAAAGGTAACATGATGAACGCGTGAGCTGTACTGTGTGCCCAGGGCATGCCTGCCATTCAAACTGTGTGGCATGTACACGGAAAGTGGAAAATGGCAATAGCCGCCCTCCTTCCTTTCTTGTTTTTTTCCCTTCCAGATTTCTCTTTCCTTCTTCCTTTTTGTCTCTCATTCCTCACTTTCCAGCTGCACCTTGCCGGGCTGTGTCTGTTTATGAGGGCCTGACTCAATAAGAAGCACAACCCCAGTGAGGATCTTCAGGGCCAGTCGAGTTGTCATCACTTGCCAAATGGCACGATGCTCAGAGCTGTCCCTGCCGAGAATGGGTGACTCCTCTGAAATGGGAACAGCAGGCTGGAACAGCCTGTTTTTAGGGTACCACGTAGTCAAGTGAAGCGGGAGGGAAAATAGGTGATGAAAAAATGGCATTGAGATTTTGTCTCAGAGGAATAATGCACCGTTCTGTCTCCTTCTCTTGTGTCAGGTCAGCAGAACTGGTACTGGGTCTTATTTTCTTCTTTCTTTCCTTGAGAACGTAAAATAGAGGGGAGGGAGGAATATTCATGCTGCTCCTGCTTGAAAGCTAACTTCTATGTAGTCCAAGTCAGCTTTGAAATTGAAACCTCCCTGGGATAATGAAACAGGAGAGGCTGAGTTCCTATTTAGACTGATACTATTTGGCTGAGGGCAGTCTTTACTTCAGAGTAATTTGGGGAAGTGACAGACAGCCATGACCTTGATTTACTTTGTAACATTTTGGGTTGAAATGGAAGAGTATTGAAATTTAGAATTTTTTTGAAAATTGCAGGGACATCATTAAAGAAGAGGACTTTCAGTTCTTCCTTTCGGTATACTCTGTAATGTTAAAAATAGCAGAGGATGTATAATGGATGTGTGACATTCATCTGCTGACTTTTTCGTGTCTCTTACCAGACTTGGTTGCGTTTAAAGACTGGTCAAAGCAGAAAAGTAGTCCGGGACTCTCAGCTCACCTCTGAATGATTCTCAAAACGGGAAACACCCCTTTATACACGATAATACATTTGTTAAACTGTGCTCATGGGAGGCATAGAACTAGATTAAAGAGGATATTGGAAATCCTGAACAAGGTGCATTTGCTAAGGCAAGTGGAGAATTCATACAGTACAGAGGATATTCTACCCCATTTACTTTGGAGATACCCCAAGGTACACTGAAATGCATACATTAAGGCAGTGCTGCTACTTGATGCTCATTTATTTGAGTACTGATCTTCTGCTCAGTCACCCAAATACTTGAAACAATCTGCCTTCGCCAAATGAAACTGTTAGTTAATATCCATATAACAGGAGGGGAAATGATGGGAGAGGTGGGCAAGTTCCTCTTTCTTCTGGCTGGAAGGATTTCTCCCTCTTTGATTGGGAGTTTAGGGAGCTCTGGATGTTGTTTCAGCCCTCATTTATTTATGTTGGGTTCTTTCCACCCCCAATCCCGCACTTTGTTTGCCTATTCTTTCTTACAGGAATAGGTATGTTTGCCTTCCTAGAAAAACATCTCATGAGCATGGAACTCGTAGAGTTGGGAGCCATTATAACCAGCCAGCAGTCTGCAAACGGTCCCAGCTGCGGATTGAAACAATGCCATCGATTAGGAGAACCAAAGTTTAAAAAAAAGAAAAAGTGGATGTCCAAATATTTCTTCAGGGGATAAATTACCTGGGTGCTTTTGCTCCAAAGTGCCGATAGACCCGTGAGAAGCAGATTGAGGAAAAGAAAACAGAAACAGTTAAAAAATTGTCCCATTAACTGAAGAAAATCAAGAAGTAAGACTTAATGTGGATTTTTCATCTTGTCCTTTCCTCTCTGAAATGCTCTTTGCGTTCTCAGAAAATCCACAGGGCACCTTTCTATCTCCCAGGGCAAATAGACCACCATTAGCACAGGCCCAGCCAGCCAGTAGGTTCCCAGTGGAAAGTGTAATAGCTGAATTTTACCTGGCTGTCCTCAATGAGAGTGGCACTGATTTGTGGGGTTTTTAAATTTTTTTTCCACCTAAAACTTGCAGGAACTTATTTATGTAGAACATAATCAAATTATTAAGGCAAATATGGGCAGGGAACTCAAAAATTACAGGGGTGGGATACTGGGGACAGACAGTGGGTTTGCCTTTTTTTCTTAAGAAACTGGGTTAAATGCCTGTTTCATTTAGAAGGGAAATGTGGAGATTTAACTGGTGAACTGGCACACTTTCTGCTTTTTTCTCTTTTGATCTAGTATATGATGTATAATCGATGTTACTCCAGAGATGTTATTGATGCTGCTGCGTGTACGTAGGATCCCCCTTTGCTAATGACTGTGATATCCCTATCAGAGCAGTGAGAAAACTGAGGTTTGATTAATGAGTGGTGGCAGAGGACATGCTGTTCTGTATTTACCTGAAGGCTCACATCAGAGGAGCTTCAAAGATGGTCCCACATCCCCATCCACCACAGTCACCCCTCCTCAGTCTCGGGCTCTTTCCAGCCTGTGCCGGAGGCCTGTGCCTGCTGCACGCCTTGCTAAAAGATGGAGAAGGAAACTCCCTGTTAGTAGAAATCCTACCTCGGAGTAACACCACCTGCTCTTTGCAGGGTGCGTAACATTCCCGTGTCCCAGCTGAGAGGAGATGTCAGGTTTTCAACCCTGGCTCATTCAGAAGGGCTCTGGTGTTTGATATGAAAGTGTTACCAGCCCACACGCAAAACGCAGCTCTGCAGAAGGAGAGAAGCGGGAGGGAGTTATGAATAAACCCTGAGGCAGGATTTTTACTGACTTCCTTCGGCTTCCCACTGGCTCCCTGTCTTCAGCAGGGATTTTCTCTGGGACCTGACACATCGGCATGTTCCTAATTCAGAGGGCTGCTGGAGTTTCATTGCTTAAAGACTTTTGCCGTGTCCCCCCGTGTAAGACATTTCTAGCGTGCAAAGAAGTACCATCACATGACACGTGTGTGACATTCCACTATACCTTTTAGAGGAGTTTGCATGAGTTTTGGGAAGGTTTTACAGCCGTATCTGAAATACTCACCTGTAATCAACATAGCAGAGATGGTTATATTTGTGGGGGGGCTGTATAGGCAGGTAATTCACAAACAACTCTGAAAACGTTTGCAAACGCAGCCTTACCCCATCGATACTGTCACTTGTGCAATATTTGATAGGTCTGCAGCATTGCTGGTAGAGGTAAGAGATCCAGAATGCACGTCTGTGTTTATATCTGCATGCAGCTCTGTGTATATATAGTAGGTATAGGAAGGCATATGTTATACATATGCATGTGCACACAGACTCTTTTCTTCTGCCAGCACTGTGGCTGCCACCACTGCTGCTGGCTGCTGCCACGAGCACGGGAGCATGAGAGGCTGCGGAGCCTGAGAGCCACAGCCTGACAATCCCTCCCTCACCTCGGCGGCAGTGGGGCTCACCCCAGCCACCCCAGTGCCTGCCGGACACCTCGGGGATGGGCAGCACCAGCCCCCACGCTGCCCTGGGAGAGAAAAGGCAGGTGGGGAAAATAAGGCAGCAGGTGCCCTTGGCAACAAAGAGGCCCCTCAGCTCAGCCCCTCAGCTGGCTCCTGCAGCTGTCAGTCAGTTGTGACAGTGCTTCGGGAAGGCTCCCTTCGGTGATGCTTTAGGCAGAGAGCGCAGAGGCTCTGGCAGCGTGTGCGCTGGGTGCTCACAGCCGGCTGCTGTGTGGCAGCTGGGAGTGCCGGCCAAGGGATTTTGCTGCAGCATCCTTCCCAGAGGTTAGGGGAGGGAAATAAATGGAGTTGTGAGGTGAATCCTGGGTACCAGGGGAGTGCTCTGGAGGTACCTGCTCCCTGTTGATGTCAGTGGAGCCAGCGGGGATAGAAATGAGACTGATCTCAGCCCAGCAGCGGGGTATCCTGGTCTGCAGCAAGCACAGGGTTATTAAATCCAGATGACAGTGTGTAAGAGAAGAGGATTTTGTAAGAAGCGACGATTGCTCGGGAGTCACCATCGCCTGGGTCCTCCAGATGACCTCGTCCCAGGTAGCTCTGCTTGGGATTCTTTTTTATTACAGAAGTAGAGTTGGTGTCTGATGATGTCACGCTCAGGGGGAGGGAAATTAAAAAAAAAAAAAAAGATAGATTGCAGTCCTAACGCAAGGAGGATGCAGCAAACCAGAGAGGGTCCTCTCCTTTAAGGAAGACGAGGCAGAAGGCAGGACCCCTAGGAGGGTCTTTCTCCCCCTCCTGCTTCAAAGAGGAAGACTGCCTTCTGTAAACGGAGCTGGCTGTGTAATGCACTATACATCTCGAGGTTAGACCTCTTCTGATTTCTTAAGGGAAAGGCTGTTTTATTTCTCAAGTGGGTGCCAGCAGGGACGCTGTAGGAGCACGTAGAGATGGTGCATCCTCTGTCCTACACTGACACCAACCTGCGCGGTCAGCTGCAGACTGGGAATTTGGTGAGGATCGAGGACCAAACCTGGAGCCAATGCAGGGGGAGAGGAGCAGCCTCAGCTTTTTTAGCAAATGAATGGGGAGGGGGAGGAGGGTAGTATGAGCAGTGATGTCATTTTTAACTAGTTCCTCTCAGAGCCGGGGAGTGAAGTTAGAGGAAAAACCTGCAGTCTCAGAATGGCTCTCAGCCTTGACTGGAGACTCTAAATGACTGAGGGTCTCCACGATGGTAATTTATTTTCTTTCCTATGCAGAGCTGTTCCAGTAGATTTTTATTTTGGGTCAAGCAGAGGGCATTTCTTTTTTCTTTTTTTTTTTTTTTTCTCTCTGTCTCTGTATGCTTTGAGGGTTTGACTTCAGCTTTTGCCTCCGGTTTGTTAAATACCTTGCAGGTTATTTGAAGTTTTGCCTGGGTAGTTTGAGAATTTGTCTCTGGTGTGGGAATCCATGTCATTACAGGAGAGAGTTTAGCATGCAGTGCTTTTGCTACTCGTCAGAAAGGGAGCTGCAGAGGTTGCCAAGCACACAGCTTTCTGCATGGGAAATGTACTTTTAAAATCACAGGTGGAAAGAAAGGGACTCAGCTGGCATTTGTTGCTGTAATGGATGGCATTTAATGTTGCTTGTAAGAGGCAGAAAGACTTCTGGTCAACTATATAGGTAGAAATGAATCTTGCTTGGGTGACAATTTCTTTGCTTTTGATTGCCAGGCTTTTATTATGAGCATTTTAATTCTAGTGGAACTGAATGGAAAATGTGACCGTGAGTGGTTCTGGCTGTTTGAGGCAGTATATGCATGGATATTTCTTCATGGCATGCATCAACCTCTTGCGTGCTGCTCCCTCCACTGCACTTGCCCTGTTGCTGCCTTTCAGAGAAATTAGGGAGCTGCCAGGCTGCGCCACGGACAGCCGGCAGCACAGAGGGTTCTGCTGCTCGCCGGTTCCTGGAATCAGCAGCAGCAGCAGCACTCAAGCCGTTTTTAGATAAATAAGTTTGTCCATCAAGGTAAAGTGGCTTAGTCAAAGCAGCGGGCAGGGAAGAGCATCTCCTGTTTATATTTCCAAGCTACTGGTGTCACTGGCGCAGTTTGGGTTCGTGCTTGTTATGATGCTCGGTCCGAACACAGAGGCTCTAACACTGAGAGTCCAGTTGGCTGTGGAGGGCTTATAACATTCCTCTCTGGACTCCTGTTTGCCAGTGGTGAGACTTTCTTTGCTTCTCACCCAGGAGAACATCCGAGATAGCTGAGGAAGCCAGCGCTCAGTTTTGCTTACCAGGAACTTGGGGGGTATGTGTGATAGCCACGTACCCTTTGCTATAGCGTGTCATGGCAACTGTGAGCTCAAAGATCAGAGATCTGGGCTTAAGAATGAAGAGGCAGAGTAGAAATGAGAACATCATGATACCTTCTAAATATGAAATGTTCTTTCAGGAAGTTCCTGCTGATGATAAAAGCTTGGGGAATCCACTGTTCCCCTTGAGAAAACTCTCAGTGAAGAGTATCTGGGAGGAGTAAGCCTTTATGTTGTCAGCTATCATGAAGATGTTGGCAGCTGTCGTAGGGGCCATTTTGAACTCCTTCCCCTGCAACACACCATGGTGCAGAAGGAGAGTAAATCTGGTAACCTCTTTCTTCTGCCAGTCCTCTCAACATTAGCCTTAGTGTTGGAATATGTAACTCAGAGCCAAAAGCCAGGCTTTAGAAATGCCATGTTCCTCTCAGTGTGGTTTTCCTCCAGATGTAACCTCGCTTCCACTGATAGTGCTTCTGTGGGGGCGGCGTGCCTGGCAGGGGGAAGGAATGGGTAACAGGCTGTACTGAACTAGTCACCATGGCATATGGAAGCTTCCCATCTCTCTAGTGCTAGGCTGAATCTGCTGCTGTGGATAGGCAACTTCATTTTCCTCTGATTTTAGCATGGCACCCTTCACCAGCAGGAAATTAATGCATTTTAAAAAGGAGACCAAAGAACTGTGCATCTGGAGTAAACATCTGCTTCATCCTCCTCATTTGGGGGCTCAGATATTCCCCCTGCCCCCTGACTGGGGTATTCCAGGACACTAGTTCTGGCTTGTTTGTCTCAGTTCATCTGAGGTGAGAAATTGCAAATTCATGGCACCAGAGATGGATACTGCTACCTGAAGAAGAGGGGAGCTGCATGTGACTGCAGTCAGTGTGCCCACTTCTGCAACCTTCCCCCTCAGGAATCAGCTGACTTTGCAGCAGGGAAGGTTAAGAAGACCTTTCCAAGTGCAAAGAGAAATAAAGCACTGGGACAGGCATCCCACAGAGCTTGTGGGATGTCCTTCTTTTAGGTTTTTAAAGAACAAGTAAGAATAAAGTTGGGGTGGACTAGGAATGCACAGTCCACTTTAGAGCAGTAGGATGACACTTGGCTTTGCATTTTGGTGTCTTTAGGACGGGTTCAGTCACATATCAGTCAAAATTCACCACAGGAAGCATCTTGTGTGTCTTGGGATGGGTGTCTCATTTGCTGTTTTTAGCATTTTAGCTGTGTTTCAGGGTTGGAAAAGTCGTGGACAAGAGAGTTCTCTCACGGTTCCTTCCTGCCCTCCGTTTCTACTGCAGTATGACTTAGCGCCATTGAGGTCCTACCACTCAGGGGACAAGAATGGTTGTCTCTGAGCCCATTCAGCTGTAAAATTTTCTACTGCTATTGTCAGCAAAAGCATTATGGATATGTCAATGATGGACATGATTTTTAGGAAATGGGAACCAGTGCACAGAAATGACTGCAAAGGTTGCAGTATCTCTCTGGACTTCAGTGAGCTTTGGGTCTTATCATTAGTTGGCAACTCTGTTTGCTTACGCTGAACTCTGGTCAAAACTGCATGTGGTTTGGAGTGGTCTCTTGGAGAGGGTTGGGGCAGCGGAGCATGAAGGAAACAGCCTTCACTTGAGTGATGTAGTTGACCGCTGCCCAGGAGGAAGCACATTTTTCATACTGTAACCCTGACACAGTATGACTTTCAATCTAGTGTAATCCCTTAGTATGTTTACGCGGTAGAATGTACTTACTGTTCCAGTTGTTCTCACCTTGCTTGATCTTCTCAGGGGAGGACAACATAAGCTCCATGGGAGTGAATTCAAGCTAACAGGTGTGTCAGAGAGGTACTTTATGGTGCATGCAATGGTGATGAAAGTTCCAGAAGTAGTTAACAGAGCACTGAGGCTGGGTACCCAAAGCCCCCACAGGAGGTGAAAAAGTCAGTTTCAAGGGATGGGATCACATCTGTCCTAGGAAAGGATCCTTATCAGTGCTGCAGAGAAAATGCAAATAACTCAGTGTGAATGTGTGTGGGGGAGGAGGAAAAGAAGAACTTCCCAGTCCCAAATTTAGCAATGAGTTCAACTCTGTGCACGTGACCAAGAAACACTAAGGTCAAGCGTCTAATTGCATTTATGCCATTGTCATCCAAGTAATTATCCTTTCCCCTTGGCATTTCAACAGGGTAAATCTGAAGTGGGTTTGGACTGCTGTAGTCTGATAAGTCAGAAAATAGGTAACCTCCCTGGCTTGCCTGCTGGGCTGTCACCTCTCTTTTGGGCTCTGCTGATAAAGCAGGCAGTGGTTATATTCCTCTGGGATAATTTATTTAGGCTACACATTTAAGTTTGGAAAAATCTTTGTAAACGTGTCAGTTCTTGGAAGGTAGAAGAGTACCTCCCCACCCAGCAGTATGTGTTTGGTAATAATGCTTGATAGAAGTGATGGGATTTCCAAGGGCATCCTCATATGATTGTATGTAGATGTTGATTCTGTATCTGCTGCAGATGGGAGTGTGTCTCTTTTAGTGAATTTTCCTTTCAGCTAAGTTCTTCTAAGTGCCTTCTAAGTAACTGCACTTTTCTGAATTTTTGCCTGCTTGGTTTTTTGGACACTGCTCAAAACTGATAAAAGTGACCAATGGAATGCTGAAGAAGCTCATGTTCAGATTTATGGCTATGACAGCTAAGAATCCTGATAACATCCCATAATTGAGGGGGGCGTGTTTGCAAGGAGGGATGGACAGAATAGTTGAGGGGGGCGTGTTTGCAAGGAGGGATGGACAGAATAGGTGACTAAAACTGACCAACTGAGTATTCCATCCCATGATCGTCATACCCCCTGTATAAGATGGAGATCACGATGGTCTCGTCCCTCTTTGACCATGGCCGGCATCTGAAGAGGACCCTGTCTGTCTGCCTGTGATCTATAGGCCTCAGGCCCTGCATCCCTGAAATCCACTTTCCAGTTTGCTGTGAAGTCCCGCCCATGACTTCTGGGTGCCTGCCCTACAGCTGCTGGAGCCACGCCAGCTCCTAGCTCTGCTGCCACTGGAGTGATGCCAGCTCTGTATCGGGCATTCAAGATTGGTTTTGTATATATTCTCAATTTATTAGTAGCGTTAGTAAAGCCTGTTAAAACTTTTCCAACTTGCAAGACTCCTTCTAACTTCAAGACTCTTGTCCTTATCTTTCTATCACCTTTTATGGTGGGAGGGATTAACTGAGAGCATCTGCCACAGTTTATTGTTGCCTTGCTTTAAGCCTTGACAGAGTGGGATCAAATATAGTATATCCCTATAACAGCACATAGTAAAGATGGATGATTCTGGTCTGTTGTGATACATGCATGAATCCTAGTATCTTCAGTCTTTTCAAGGAATGAAAGATGTTGGCTCACATAGGCACGTAAGTGAAGGAACAGCTGTTTTGTGCCCTATGAGGTATCCAGACATGAGGTGTTGAGGTGGTAGCAACCTATATACATAGGACTCTACTGTCATTGTTGGAAAATGGCACCCCTTTCATTCAGCCTCCTGACAGCCAAGCTCTTAATGCCAGAAGTTCTTACTGGAATGAATCAACCACAAAGGCTGTTCTTAAGGGTGCTTGAAAAAGCTGTCACTTAGGTTTAAGATGAACACTAGAACAATTTGCTGAAATCTGAAGCCATTTTGTGACCCTTGCATTTTGAGAGCCTTCTGGGTATAACTATAAAACACTGTGCTGTTTTCTGCCAGTGTTTGAGTGGGTGGGAAAGCAGTGGGAGAAAAGGCAAGTCCTGCACAATCTTTTCTAGTTTCAGGAAGGACTGGTGTTTTCTTCCAGGTTTGCACAGCACTGCTGCACATCATTCATCTCCTAATTATAATAGTATATAATCTTCATAATAGTGATAATCTTTGTGTGCAGCTGCAGATTTCAAATTCCTCCCTGTTTTTAGCACAGATTTCATTTGATGGCATCAGGAGACTGGTTTTTCATGCCTCTGCCTATTTACCCCTATGTAACCTCACTGCTAGCTATCAGAGACCAACTTTTGATAAGAGGAAAGGTGACGCATCAATGGCAGAATATGCAGATTCACATTTCACAGTGGTACCTCAGCTCTCATGTACCTGACATTATTTTTTTTTTTTGGCACAGCATAGGCAATCAAAATTTATCTTCCAAATTAAGACTGTAATTATATTTTGATAAAGATCTGGCAATTCAGTGAGAATGAAATTTTAAGGGTTGCTGGGATACAGATGACTCTGGGTTATGGGGAAGCGTTTGCATGTGGAATACTAATAAGCCAAGGTTGTTCAGCACCCTTATCTAGACTTTTCCAATAGTGTCTGATAACACAGGCAATCAAGTGGTTGTTTCTTTGCTATTATTCTGGCAAAGTGATTAAAGATACAGGCTGCCTTTTATGAATGAAAAGGCAACATGCTCAGCATGGAGTGACACAGATATGTCCCCCTGTTTGATACACAAGGAAAGTGGGGGAATAGCATGCTGACCATTCCCACATTATTGAGCCCGCCAAAATAAACCTTCCGTGAGGTTTCCCTAGGTCTAAGGGATGTCAAGGAGCCTTTGCCAGAGGATTGAGCCTGTTCCTGGGCGGCGTGAGCCCTGCCCAAGGTGGGTGCTGCTGGGAGCCTCCTTTTACAGAGCTGGGTCTCCACTGGGGAGCGGGAACTGGAGGAGGTCTCAGGGATCATAGAATCATAGAACAGTTTGGGTTGGAAGGGACCTTCAAAGCTCATCCAGTCCAACCCCCTGCAACGAGCAGGGACATCTTTAACTAGATCAGGTTGCTCAGAGCCCCGTCCAGCCTGGCCTGGAATGTCTGCAGGGATGGGGCATCCACCACCTCTCTGGGCAACCTGGGACTGTGTTTTGTCACCCTCAACCAAACAGAACAGAGCTTGCTGTCCAGGCTGCAGAAGTAACAGCACTGCAGATCTATGGGAGGTGACAAACTGCACAATTCAACAGATGCTTGCCAAAGGGAAGGTCCTGGCTCACGTGTGGGTACTTTGCTGTGCCAGCCCAGCAGATGAGGAATGCTTGACCTCAGCGCTGCAATCCAATGAAAGAAGAGCAGCTATAGCACTTTCTCTCTTTTAAGTGTCTGGTCTGTATGTGACACTAATTAGTTATTATGGAAAGTTATTGCTATCCAATAATGTGGCCTGCCGACAAGGTATTATTTACTGCCTGTGCTGTGGTGGCACTTGCAGACCTCAGAGGGGTTCATCTCCGGTGCTGCTGGCACGCTGCCGGAGCCCTCAGCCTGGTCCCGATCCAGCCGAAAACCCACCCCGTCTCCCTCTGTCTCTGCTGTGTGACTGGCCCGCAGTGAGGCCAGTGCGTGGTTTGGTTATCAACTTGCTAGAGCTCTGCACCATTCTGCTTCAAATACGGGAATGGTAAGAGAGGCCGGAAAGGGAAAGATCTATTTTCCCTTGCACTTAGTCTGTCCCAGACTTCCTCCACCCTACCAAAGGCTTTTTTCAGTTCAATGTCTTAAACCCAAATGTTGGGCCAGCCTGTCATTAATAACTGTTATACACTATTCAGCAGCGGTTTAGGGACTTAATTGTAGCATGTGGTTTTATTTTTACTACAGATTAGAACAATTCTGTGCCTTTACTTTTTTTTTTTTTTTTTTTCCCAATTAACTGTGAAACTGTGTCATATAACAATTAAAGAAAAAAAAGTTCTGGTAGGATGTCAGCTTCATCAAAAAGAATGGTTTTACTTCCTTATTGGTCTGAATTCTTTCCACGTTTTTGGTGACTAAATTTTATTCTCAAGATGTTCTTTCATGATACGTAAGAAAGAAACTTGAGTTATGGCTGTGCAGTTTGAATGGCAGGTGGAGCAGACATGGTTCAGGAGCCTGGGGTTAATAAGCATTCTGGGAAGGCAGATTCCATTGGAGACACTGCAGCTGTAATAGGAGACAAACAAGTTAGCCCCTTCCATAATAGACTGGAAGGTCTTTTCAACAGGAGGTGTGCACCGCTTAAGTGGTAGTCTCTTAGTCTCCTCAAATTCAACCTGCAAAAGCAGTAATGTGCTTTCTTTCTCCTTCTGCAACGTGTATGGATATGTGATACTGATCTTGGACAACTCTAAAACTGCAGGGTTGTGCCCCAGTCCAAATCTTGTGAGTTGCTGTGATCAGACTGATCAGAGAAGAGGCTCAGTCGCTGGCTTGGTGTCTGCAGCCTGGCTCTTGCAGGGCCTGGGGGAAAGGGTGTTCATCCTGGAAATGTGCCTTGCTCGGGATCCCCCATTCTGGCATATACTGAAGGCTCAGTCTTGGTTCTTTGGGGCAGTCCAGGAGTGTCCATAGCTTGCAGCGTAAACCCCCCTTTGGTGTTTTTTCACTCTTTCAACTTTGGAGTTGTCCAGCAGATACCTGAGAGGAAACTGATTCAGGTTTGACAAAATCTTTCATGTAGAGTTGTTTCTGTCTCAATTTATGACTGACTGCTGTCCTTTCCTGGCTTGGCAGTGCCAGGTGTCTATTCATATGAGGTAAAATTAACAAATAAACAAACCTGTAAATTGTGCATCACTGCCTAGATGTACCAACAAGTGTTTAGCCAATGTGGAGGTATTGCCCCATTCAGTGTCTGGCTGATGTGTTGGTCTGTTTTACTCCAGCTCCATTCTCTGAACTTGCATTGGGTTTCTGCTTACTGCACGCACAAATTTTGCATTTCATGCAGGTTTTCTTCTGCGTGCTCTGTGTTGCCTCTTCATAACACCTTACACCTAGTGGTGACTTTTCACAAAGTCATCCTCTCCGCCCTGATCCCTTCAGTCAGCCTTGCTTGTTGTCCAAGCCAGTCACCCCCACCGGGCTGGCCCCGTTGTGGGCTCTGAGCCTCCCTGGAGGACAGAGATGCTGGAGGTGGGTGTCCAGCTTGCTCCCTCTCACGGTGCAGGGGGTGGTTCTCCAACCGCCCCAGCACCCAGGGCCCAGCTGCAGCCACTCTCCCGGGAATGGGCAATGTGCTCCCTGATGGCTCCTTGAAGCGTTTTCCATAGGAAAGCAAGCTGAGAAAGGAAGGGGAGTGGGAGCAAAGGAACCAAGAGCTTTACCGCAGCCTCAGCAGGTGCAGTAATAGGTGCAGAAGCACCGTAGCTGTGCTGCAGGTGGGAGCACGGCAACTGTGTTCTTTGTGGTCTTGTTTTCTGCAGTGGGTGGCCATGTGATATCCTCATAGCTGAAAAAAGGAGGAAGGAAATGGTTGTCTCCATGGCAGGTCCCAGGTTGTTTCTGGCGCCAACATCATGGTGAAGGCTCGTTGGGATTATCAGAAACTTTTTGGAGGCAGGCAGAGCCCTGCCTTCAACTTCTGGTAGCCACTGTTTAAACAGAGGCACTGTGCACTCGGTGATGCCTCCAGGAGATGCAACAAACATTATTTAAATTATGAATTGCTGTCCATGGGTTATCAGAATAGGATTTAGTACACAAAACAACCCTACAGAGCTTATGACATCAGGAAAAGGGCTTCAGCTTCACTGAGCAGAAATTCTTACTTCCTGGGCAAAAGTATTTTCTCAGTAGGTCAAGTGGGGAAAAATCAAGGTGGGAAATTGTAGTCAGTGAGGCTGGGGGTAAAAACTGTAGTGCGGCAATGTCTCACACTTTTGAATCTTTTTCATGCCATCAGGTTGTGTTCCCCATGACAGGTCTGAATGGAGACACTGAAGCCCATTTTCTTCACTGCTCCTTTCTGCTTGTGCAGAGGAACAGAACAAGGCTCTAAAAAGTGTGTGATCTTTGACCAGCAAAACTGTGCCAGTCAAAGCCATTACTACCATTTATCAGCATAACATGTCTTTTTGATGAATGTGGATGTGTGAGGAGTAGGCTAACTGCTAAAATGCAGTTCTGTCAGTGTGGTTGCAGCTGCTTTACCTGTATAATGTACTGTCGAAAGATGAAGATCATTTTCTTGTGTTAAAACCTGAAGAACATTCATAGTTTGAGAGCAGAAAATGACCCCACATAACACAGCTGGAGTTAGCTACACTCTAAATTATTTCCACAAGTTAATTAGCTTGTGTGTGCAATACACTGCCTTGTATCTCTGCCTTGTACCACCTCCCAACACTTATACATAGAGTTCCTGCATGCAGTGAGTTGTCAGGCTGGGAGGTATTATGAAGTTGTAGCTTAGATATAAAAAACAGCACCATGAAACATGACCATTCAGCATCATGTTGGTAGAAAGAATAGGACAAAGTAGGGTAGGATAGAATAGAATAAGAATAAACTAGGATAATAGACTAAACTAGACTAGAGTATTTTCAGTTCGAAGGGATCTAATGTGATCATCTAGTCCCAATGGAAGGTGGCTAGTACAAGATTCAGAATTAAACTCTGGTCATCTTCAGCTGTAATCATAAAACCAGTGTTATGTTATCTAGGCACCTGGCTGGAAATGGGAGGTACCTCTGAGATATGTACACAGTGGACAGCTAGACCCAAGTCTCCCTGGTTTCATCACGCCACACGGGGGTAATTAGCTAATGATCTGTGCCCCCATTGATGCGGCTGGGGTTGACGGCAGCCGAAAGGCAGGTGTGGGAAATTCAGAGCTGTGGTTCGGTGTGGCTTTGCCTTGTGGGGCTCTGGGCTGAGTGTAGAGTTCGTTGAGGGAAGAGACACTTTCCTCCCTGCTGGGATGAATTAGTCGTCACAGACTGGGCAGTGATGGTGCTATTGCAAAGCTGTGCTTTCTGTGGTAGGCAAAAAACTCATCTCAGTTTAACCCCCCAAAAAAAAGAATTTCTGAATACAAAAATTACCTTGGGGATTACTTGAATAAGCTCAGCTCTGGGCACATATCTGTCTCAGTGGTTCATGAATGGGAGGAGGAAGTGTTTTCTGCCCACGACACTACTTGGAGGCTTATTTCTGTGAGTGATATGTGTCACTTTGGTTATCATTGCTTTGTTCTAGCTACAGTGCTTCTGGAGCAACATCCTGCTCTCACTGAGCATCCACAGATAGAAGGGCATTGAAGGGGAAGAAGGATGAGTGTCTTCTAGCCATCCCTTCAGCAAATATTTCCCTTAGTCTTAAATTATCAGGGATGTGGCTGTAATTTCAGTAGCAATAGAACGGGAATTTCTCAAAGGCTTGAAAATTATTCTACTGCTCTGTAGAAGTATCTGCAAAAATACGTTGTCTTCTGGATCAAAATGAGAACCTTCAAACTTCAGGTGTTTTCTTCTGACAAGCTGAAGTTTTGCTGAAGCTTGTCCAACTTAGAAGTACATGTAAAAGTTTGTGGTAAATAGGGAGGGTTGTACTAATTGTAGGGAGGCTCTGGCCCTTGTAAAGTGAAGAAGCATTGCAGTATTTGTAAAATGTTGCTATTGCACAAATATTACGAAGATAAAAGGAATCAGGATGCTAATAGAAGAGAAAAATGATAAACAGAATGAAAAGCATCCAAATTAATATTTGCCTAACTGCCATTTTCATAGGTAAGTAGCGGCTGCACTTTTAGATATTTTTTTCTTCTGTATTGTTGCATAGAATCCCATTTCTGGGATAAAATCAAAGCATATTAAGTATGCCAATAGCCAAACTTCAGCAATAATTCTGCATGACAGAAACATTGCCAAGCAGTGACCTCACCCTCACTCACTACATGAAGACATACTGCATCCCACAGGAAATCAGTGCTTCCTAATGTGAACAAACATGAAAATGAAATTATTAATGAAATTAAATGAAATCATGTGTGATTTAAATGCAGTAGTTAAAAAACCTCAAGTGATAATGAATCTGGCAGATGATCAGTGAATTCATGCATCTCCCCATGTCATGTGGGTCGTGGCTCTGGTGGGAATCACCCAGGGTGCCAGGCTGGCTCTTTTTTCTTTACTGACCATGGCAGGTTAATTCTGAATGACAAAGCACCTGTTACTCACCCAGTCTCGTGTTTTGGAGCTGCTTATAAATGGTGGAGGTTGGTTGTGCTGCAGGGACCTGTGCGTCCAAAACCGAAGCCCGGGCAATACCAACCACAGCTCATTTGGAAAGCTCATCGTGCTCCGAAGAGCATGCTCTAGCATGGAATAAGCAAGCCTACTTTTATCTGGAAGAATATGACACTAAGAAAACCACTCAGTAAAGTATTATTGGGCTAGCACATGAAATGCACGGCCTATTATTTTAAGTGTAAATGCTTTGTGTAAAGGATGACTTCTGCCCTTAAAACACAAAAGCGGCAAGAACATAGAAAAGGTTAGAAGGTCCCTGAAGGACAAGAGATGGCTGTGAAGGCCAGGAGGTGACTTACCCTGGGTGGGAGAGGGGCTGTGCCAGCATATCCACCTACCAAAACAAATTGCATATCCAAACAACATCAGCTCAGGCAACCACCATTTGAAAATGCTGTCTCCGTTTTTTGCTTTTCACCGCATACCAACTTCTGCATTTTCTTCTTTTCTCTTTTTTATCCTTTTTTTTTTTTTAATTTTAAGCTCAGCAGCTGAGATAAGAGCTTGTTTTCATATTCTCTGTAACACCCTTACGATACTTCAGACACTACAAAAAATATAAGCAGATGGCTGTGAACTGATCTGTATTTGTATATAGAATGTCTCCGACTTAACGAACAATATCCATATTATAAAAAGAGTTGGCTGTGGTGGCTTCCCCTCCCCCTGTGCTGGCAGACGCTATGGGAGTTGGTAAGATGTGAAGATTGATTGGCAGCTCCCCCCAGATCAGGGCTGGGGTATATCCGTGGGTGTCATCTGCCTTTCCCTGCTCAACACGTAGAGCATCTCAGCCTCCAGAGCAGTCTGGCACCTCTTCCAGCACTTTTTTTTTCACTTGATGCCACTTGGAAAACCCACACAGAAAGAAGAGAGGCAGGAAGGAGAAGGGGGTGAAGTGGGAGGGAGGTAATTAGGGCCAGACCTGATGTCCCGGTGTATCCGCAGGGGCCAGAGAAGTCAGACAGAGCCACGACTGAGAAAGGACAGTGCAAAGACAACAAAATTCAACATCAACTTCTTGTGTCACATTTCTGAGCATTTTTGTCCCTTTCTTCATAAAAAAGGAATGTGTTTGTTCAGCTTCTTGGGCAATGCTTTACCTTTCGAGTTAAAAGTCACCTTGCTTGGCTGCAACCCAAATTTGTTTTCTTAGTTTGCCATTATTCAACAAGTAAATGTGGGAACCCATCCATAGCTTCGCAGACACACGTTTGTTTCCACGCAGGCAATCCTGCTCCCATGTAAAGGCAGCATCTCCCCGCTGGGCCCCTGCTGGTGCTGGGACATGGCAGCTCAGCGCAGTTTGTCTTCTTGTGGCCCTTCCGTGGTGAACAGATGGGGACAGGCTCTGCTAGAGGAGTATTCCGAGCTCTCAGAGGCTCATTTGTACTCAAAATCAGTGAGGAGCCTATCTGTTAGCTACAGAAATTCTCCAGGGTGACAAATCTCCCCTGGGGAAAGTTACTTTGGTGATTACTTCCCGTTGTCTGCTTCTTTATGCTTGGAAATGTTGTGAACTTCGCTCCTCGTGAACAAATCCAGGCATCCCCAGAGTGCTCTCTCCCCTGATGCACCATTCCACTCGATGCACAATACATTAAGGTCAAACACTGTGTGCTGCTCAACGGCCCCATTTTTTACTTACACTTCCTGCATGATAATTTTAATGACAATGCCCCTCTTCCCACTCTCCTAGTTTCCTTTCCTTTTTCCTTTCCTGAAAGTATTTCTTCTGGTTTGATTTCACTTCCTGTAGTGTTTGTTGTTTTTTTTTTTTCCTGCAACTTATTTCCTGCAGTTTATTTTTATTTTGTTTTCATCACTGCTTACAATTGAGAGTTTGAAGAATTCCTGTCCAGTGTTGCAGCCAGTGTCATTCCACAGTGGTATTTCTGATAGTTACTAGCAGGTGTTGACGACTGACATTTCTGCTCTGGTTTTGACTGGATGCAGCTAAACGTAGCCATTTCACCACACCTTCTGGTTTTCTTTGCATGGGCAGTACTCAGTACATGATCGTAATAAAATGTCTGCCCACGCTTCAAAGGTCATAATTTTGGTGTACGTTAAGCGAGCAATCGTTTGCCACTCTATGTATTTGCTGTGCTAAAGCCAACGTGTTGACAACTACCTTGTACTCTGTCCAATGTGCACACGAAGACAGATGAATTACAAATGTGCAAGAATTTGCTTTCTGCTATTATGTTCTGGACAACAACTCTCGCCAGAGTAGTCCACATCCCTACCATATCTGACAAACCCTGTAGTTCTTCGGCAGTTGTGGCTTTTCAGAAATCCCATCAGAAGTCAATTATGTTTTCTGCATATATATGTGGCTTAATAATATAAATATGAGCACAAACAATAGGATATGGTTTTGGCTCACAGAGCCATACTAGCCATAACAATAAGGATAGTCTACATTATGATCTTTATTAACACCTTATGACACTTCACAAAAAGTAAATGTTTTAAAATTTATTTTAGCTTAATCATTTTCATGCTGCATTTTATGTGATAGTTGCCATTGGCCATGTTGTCTCTGTTTGAAGTGGGGGTTAGCAGGTTGGCAGGAGCTGTAGGGGCTCCCTAGCTGGCATGGTAACAGGTTTGCATCCTCTGCAGGGATGTGCAAAGAGATACAGCTAACAATGCTCACCTCTCAGTCAAATTTGCATTCTAGCATTTACCGTTTGAGGCTTGTGGACCATTTTAGTTAAGCAAGGACCTGAAATACAGTAGAAAAAAAACCAGTGCAACTCTGCAGAAAAAAATATTACTGCCTAAAGTGAGCAAGCTGAGAACATGTTATTCAAATAATAATAACAGTTGGAAAATAACTTATCTTGACATAAGTTATTCATCCTGCAGTCTGGGTATACCATATCACTAAGACAGTTTCCAAATGCTATCTGGATGGGTTCCTTCTAAAACGTAATCCAGTAAAAGTATCTCAGTGGCTTTGTATGCGTGTGCCTAGAAAGTACAATAAGTAATACAATCCAGTCCGTATATCATAACATGTCTGTGCTTTACGGAGTAAGGGCTAATTTCAAGCCTAAAAAGCCTGGAGTGGAGAGGCTGCAATACCTGGGTAGGAGCTGGAGCCCCGGTGGGGACTGGTGCTGGGACACGTCCTTGGCAGTGCAGGGTGGGGTGGAGGGGACTTGCAAGGCTAACAAGAATCCATCCCTAAGCAGGTTTCTTCATTAAATTCAATTCCTTCAAGGAAGTATAGAAGGAGAGTAGGCAAGAATCTACATTTTCAGGCAGCTCTCCTTCCCCCTTACAAAACAAAACAGACCATGTTCATTATTGTTTCAACAACTGAAACTCAGCGAGTCAGCCAGCCATCTTATTTCTTCCTAGCTGACTTCTCCGTGTGGTTCTCTGAACCCTTACAGCCCTGTTTGCTCTGATGTTTTACACAAGTGTCTTGTCAGAAGTGGGTCTGGAGGACATTGCTGGACAGTGTTGAAATAGGACCCTCCTCCTGGCCCAGGGCCGCTTCGTGGTCTGGGTGTTCCACCAGCCCAGTTCACAGCCATTTGTCTGAAACTGGGTTTCAAGTAAAGCACTTGGGAGGCTGGGGCTAAAACGAACTTCTGAGAGGGCTGGTGAATGGAGAACTTAGGTATTCACTGAGTTTGCGGAAGAATTTTACTGAAAGGACCCAGAGGAGCTACACAGTGAACTGGTTGTATCTTTAACTGCAGCCCTGTGCCCAGCTGACCCTGGGCCACCATCAGGGTGGCACGGGAGTAACCCCGTTGAATCACGTGTGTGATTTTAGTTGCCTGCTCCAAGAAATACGCTGCCTTACCATAAAGGGGAGGAAGCTTCCCAGGGCAGGCATGGCCTCAAGAGCCATTAGAGACCTTAGAGAGGGCCAGGTCACCCAGTCCTTCTGCAGGAAAGGACCGGTGGAGCTGCAGAAGCAGCAAGAATATTTCCCCAGGGGAAGAAAAAAGAGTTGCCTTTTGTCCCTCTGAGGTGATTGACTTTCTGTCTTCCCTCAAATGCCTGTGAGTAAGTTGAAGGAACATGCGTAGCAATAGTAGCGTAGTATTTACTGAATGTAATTGGAAAAAAACTATTGCTCCTAACCTCAACTTGCAGTTAAGCAGCGTTCAGGGCATCTAGCCAAGCACGCTGAAAAAGACTGATGGGGAGGAAGAGGTGTGAAATATGATCCACCGCCTCTACTCTTCACACATGGCTTGTTGTTCCTGACTTTTGGGGGTTTTATTTCTCAGCCTACATGTTGTTCCAGTGGAAAAGAAGAGGGGCCCTACATGTTCATTTTCTGTGTAGACTCTTCAGTCTTGTTTTTCACTTGGGAGCAGCTTCCAACCTCAGATATTGGCTTCCCCATGCAGTTTGCTGAAGGCAAGAAGGTCAAACTGCAGGCAGTCACTCACAGAAAAGGAGTCCAGAGAAGGGCAACGAAGCTATTGAGGGGTCTGGAGCACAAGTCTGATGAGGAGCGGCTGAGGGAACTGGGGCTGTTCAGCCTGGAAAAAAGGAGGCTGAGGGGAGACCTTATCGAACTCTGCAACTACCTGAAAGGAGGTTGTAGCATGGAGGGGGTTGGTCTCTTCTCCCAAGTAGCAAGTGATGGGACAAGAGGAAATGGCCTCAAGTTGCACCTGAGGAGGTTTAGATTGGATATTAGGAAACATTTCTTCCTGGAAAGGGTTGTCAGGCGTTGGAACAGGCTGCCCAGGGAAGTGGTGGAGTCACCATCCCTGGAGGTGTTTAAAAGATGCATAGACGAGGTTCTTAGGGACATAATTTAGTGCCAGAGTTAGGTTAACAGTTGGACTCTATGATCTTGAGGGTCTCTTCCAACCAAAATCATTCTATGATTCCATGAAAATCACCCCAACACTTATACTAAATACAAAATGTAACCTGTGTCTTTGGCTTGCGTTTGCTGTTCACATTTCATAGGTTTTTTCTGCTATAGCATATGCATTGCCCTTCCGGTTGACTTTGTCATTATCCGTGGGGACCCACATAAGGGACTAACAAGATGAAGCAGTGGGGCTACAGGGCTTTTTTTGTTACAGGTTATCGTTGTGAATGAAGGGTAGGTCAGTAGTAAACGAAACGCTGTCACCCGCTGATGGCCTTCTGATACCCTGCGCAAAATAAGTTGATGCCCTCAATCTGCAGTCCAAGAGACAGGTGTGTGTATCGCAGCACCCCGATGTAACTGATGCTAAGTGCCAAATGGAGAAGGCAAAGAGATTAATGGGGACTAACTCTTAGAGTTTTGAATTGAAGGTTGTAGTTTATGAAGATTTTGTACTTACTCCAAGTTACCTGAATCTTATCTTCCAACATGCCGAACACAGCATATTCCATGTTGACTGTCATCTTCCAGTGTGCTTTTTCAAGGCCCCCTGTGTTTTACAGCTGGGCTGCATGTTCACAAATGTAGAGACGTTCTTTGTATCGCAGATGCTGATGTGGAAATGGGTGCTCCAATGTGCAAGCCTCTGCTCTTCTTCAAAAGAGGATCCTCAGCATAGACTCAAAAGGCTAGGTATACTTGTTCAGATAGAAATATGCAGGGGAAATGAATGTTCTGAGTAGGAGAATAGGCAAGATACGTTGATTGACAGCCAGCTGAACATGAGCCAGCAGTGTGCCCAGGTGGCCAAAACGGCCAACAGCATCCTGGCTTGTATCAGGAATAGTGTGGCCAGCAGGACTAGGGAAGTGATTGTGCTGCTGTGCTTGGCACTGGTGAGGCCACACCTCAAATCCTGTGTTCAGTTTTGGGTCCCTCATCGTAAGTAGGACATTGAGGTGCTGGAGAGTTCAGAGAAGGGCAACGAAGCTGGTGAGGGGTCTGGAGCACAAGTCTGATGAGGAGCGGCTGAGGGAACTGGGGCTGTTCAGCCTGGAGAAAAGGAGGCTGAGGGGAGACCTTATGGCTCTCTACAGCTACCTGAAAGGAGGTTGTAGCATGGAGGGGGTTGGTCTCTTCTCCCAAGTAGCAGATGATAGGGCAAGAGGAAATGGCCTCAAGTTGCACCAGGGGAGGTTCAGATTGGATATTAGGAACAATTTCTTCACAGAAAGGGTTGTCAGGCATTGGAACAGGCTGCCCAGGGAAGTGGTGGAGTCACCATCCCTGGAGGTGTTTAAAAGGCATTTAGACAAGGTTCTTAAGGACATGGTTTAGTGCTCAAGTTAGTAGACTCGATGATCCCGAGGGTCTCTTCCAACTGAAATGATTCTATGAAAACTACTGCCAAAATACTATTTTACCTATCACAAAAATGTCTATAGGCTGGGGAATGTGAGGGTGGTGTTTTTTTTCCAAGATCCTGAAGGTAAGGATTAACCAAAGCAGGTAGAACAGTAAATTAATTTTGTAAAGCTTTGTTCCTGAATGCTGGCATGTGAAATCAGGGTGACTGATCTGAGAGTAACATCACAGTGAACCACAAACTTCTCTATGATAAAAAGAAGAGTATTATGGTGACCTGCTGGAGCAACTCCAGCAAGCTTAGTAGTAGTTTGGGCTAAGTTGGTATAGGGGAAAAATAGCAGAACAGTGAGGGAGAATTGCAAAGGATGTCTAAAAGTGTGCTAACAAAATGTTTTATAGAGGCCACACACTACAATGCCAGAGATAAGAGACTTTATCTTGCTGTGTATTGAGAGTGGGAGTAATGTGAAGGGTCAACATGGGAAGAAGTCTGCATTGACCAGCACTGAAAGTGCGTCAGACTGAAAGAAGTGCTTTCAACTAATTAAGCATGTGGGATTGAAAGGGTTCTCTTGAGACATTGATTTCAGTTACATGCTCTGGGGTGAGTATACACAAACGTGTATGTATCTGCATGTGTGTGATGTCATATCGTCCTTGCTATAACAATCCGTCCTTACCATTAGGTCCAGTAACCTTAAATTAGTATGGTTCAGTATTTTTCTTTAACATTGCATATGCTTTCACTGTTTTACTGGCTAATTAGCTTTTTTGTTTTCTCATGGAGCATGGCAGCAAACTGAAATGAATATGGACTCATCCTGCAGAATAGTTGACCTAGCGGCAACCTCAAGCTTGCCCGGCAGGACTCACGTGTTGTCTGCCTTCTTTCCTATTGCCCTGCAGGCAACACCAATGCTGCCTTTTGTATCACTTCCACTCACTTAGGTGGGGCATGAATGACTTCCCAGCTGGGTTGTGGTCTCTGAAGATGTAGAATTGGGTTAAACGTTTAATTTCATGCATACACACATACAACTGAGGAAATTTTTGCCTAGTCCTATATCTTCAGCTGCCCTGGGAATAAAGTCTGACCTTATCGGTGGTTTTCTTTTTTGCTTACTAACCTGCTTTCCCTGATGGGCTTCCTCTCATCTCTGACTGAACAAGGACCATGGAAACACCATGGCTACACATACATTATTGAACATTTCAGATGTTTGTTAAGATATAAGTATGTTGCGCTCCATCCAGAGCCTTCTGTCACCATGCATTAGAAGAGATGTGCACTGGGGGAGATTTCTTTGCTACAGAGCTGTGTCTGTGATGGCGTGGAGGTGTACTCACAATTGCACATATTCATGGGTATGTATTATATAATACGTAGACACGTGCACCTAAAATAAAAATGCCATTCACCTCTCATGGGTGAGAAGGGCAACTCCACTAATGAAACCCTCCAACAGAAGCCTGCTGTCTGTGGCTGTGTTTGCCACTATTTTGTAGTTGAGAGCATAAAGCTATTTCTCTCGCAGCCGCTCTTGGAGGCCATGTAAAACATAGACCAGAGAACAGGAATAAAAGGAGGGGAAGAAATCGCTGGCTAGAGAAACTTCATAGGAATAAAGGCTTGAATTTATAAAATACTATGTATTTCTGGGAGGTTATTGTCTCTCCTGCAGTGACAGCTTTGAAATACTTTGAAATATCAAGTCCCATTCTGGCTGCTGTAACTTATTTGACTGAGTTAGGGAAAGCAATTAATATGTTCAAACGCCACCAGCAGTGACTGAAAGCAGCAAAGCCAAGAATGGGATTAGCGTGTGGTACTCTTCGCATAAGTGCATATTGCTTAACATCCTGATCTCCTTACATATATAAGAACCGCACACTTCCCAGCCTTCTTGAATTATGTCTGTTGTTGTGCCAGTTAACTGCACACCAGGTAAACGCAAAATTCAAGGATCTGCACATTGAAATGGCATCCAAATCATATGCTTTCCATTTTTTTAATCTCTCTAGATAACTGAACACTGAATAGACATAGAGTTTACGCCACTCGTCCATTTTTCTCCTGAATAGCTGTTATTTCCGTATGTGTGGCATAATGGGAGGCAGAAAAACATCACAGGGATGCACTAAGAAATCATGGCTGAAATGTGAGAAGTTTCATCATATTGGCAAGAAATAAAACAATATAAAGGGCATAAAAGATCACGGTCTTTCTCAACAGTTTCTGCTGCCGGTGAGGCTTCTGCCTTTTTGCTTGAGTTTGAAAAATTTGCTGAATTGTCCATCCATGAGTGCAGAACAGAATAATAATTGTGCTCATGTTGTTGCCCACATGCAGCTAAAGCCTTAACTTGTTTTGTCATGTCTCCCCTCCTGTTTGTCCGGAGGGCAGCTGCAGCCCGTGCAGACGCAGCCGCGCTTGGCTTTGATTTGAATGTGTGATTGCTGGTGGCAGGGCAGATGTGGTGATCCAGGCTCCAGCTCCAGATCGGTCACCCAAACCATGTCTCGAGGCCTAAGGCACTGGAGTTTGCTCCTTGTATCCATCTTGGACTCAAGTTGCTCAGTGCAAAAAATGCTCAGAAATAATTTTGGTTTCTGCCTTGCCACTAGCGAGAATAAGATATAATGATGTGCAAAGGCATTATAAACCAGGTTTCCCAGTGTGGGCTCCCGGAGAGAAGTAACCAAGGAGCAGACCACCTGAAATGGGGCATCAGTCACCCACGGGCCTGTGACGGTGTGCGCTGCGAGGACTGAAAGGGAAATGTCTGCACTGAACAGTGCCCTCATGGACCTCAGAGTCCTCCAGGAAAGCAGAACCAAAAGATGTGACCAAGGACAGGGGAAATCCCATTTGGATGCTGAAAATCTCCCAAAGATGCACAAGAGTGGCAAGGAAAAGGAGACGGGGTTTGGGTATGCAGTTTTCTGTTTCACTGAGAGTTGAGAATCTCTTGTCTTATCTGAGAAGCGTGCTTAGAAAGCTCTGTCAAGGCCTAGCTAGGACTTGCCTCAGCTCTCATATTTCCTGGGGGAGCTGGACCACACACAGCTGCCCAGGGGAGAAGGAGGACAGGGAAGCGCAGGACAGGGTCCTCAGCAGCCCCCATGGTGCCAGGGAACCCGAACACCTGTCCCGTTCCCATCATGTGGTGTGTCCCCCCTGGCAAAAGGACTGCAGAAGAGAAAGCCATCCCTATCAGTTGTTCCTCCAGCACTGACATGGACAGAAATTATCACTTCCCCTTGTTGAGGAAAGAGCATGGCATCCTGCCCCTGCCAGGGTGAACAGGGTTCCCAAGGGCACCAGGGGATGTCTGAGTTTCTGGCTCCAGTGCCTTGAAATTCTTTTATCTAGAGGTGTGAGGGAAGTTGTGTGCATGCCTGTGCTTGTAGGTATCATCACTACAGTTATGGTGAGGCTGTTGTTGCTCAGCTGGGTGACTGAAATACTGAAGAGCCAATAGCCTTATTTGCGAGGAACAGCAGCCCTGCCAACACACTGCCTTTGCATGGGCATTTTTCAGTCCTTAATAGAGATGGGAAGGTGGCTGATCCAAACAGCTATTTGTGGTTCCAGTTGGTGGGGTTTGCCATTTCCAAATGGGTCAAGACTGGGGAAAATATGTGGATGCATGCATGGCTCGGAGCAAGCACAATTGTAGAAAACAGAGCAGTTGTCCTGCCTTTGAGGAGCTCCAGTGTCCCTGCTGGGTAAACCCCAGCACCCTCCATGGCACCCATGTGAAGCAGCAGCCGCAGAGGGAGCTGCTTTGAAAGTATTGAGCTTGCTGATGCACTGCACAAAATGTGGGACATGTATAGTGGAGAAGCGACTAGATTTTTACCAGCCTTGTAGGCTTAAACCCCCTGGGTATTACAGCAGAGACACGAGTACTTGGGGGAAGAATACATTTGAGACATTCAGGGCTATAAATAAAATTCACATCAGACTCAGCACTTGCCTCAATGAAAAATTTATGCACTAAAATGCATGATGAAGTTGGATGTGTTGCCAGACTGCCTAGTCTTTGAGATGATCTGGTCTTCCTCAGAATTAATTTTCTTGTGATGTTTTGCACACAAACTTAGCAGTAACTCACTGCTGACCTGGACGGTAGGTGTGGAAGTTGGATCAAGTTGAACCCTGCTGCTGCTGCTGCTGCTCACATAGGCCTCTTTATTCAAAGGTGTGTGAACACACAGCTTTCCTATTATACTGACTTTCACAAGAGACCTGAAATGGCTAGAGAAAATGGCATTTGCTAAAATGACAGCTCAAGCATCTTAACGCTGGAGGAGAAGGGCTTCCCAAGCAGGTCCTGGCATGGTGCTGGTGGCCACAGCAGCTTTGGAGAGCATCCTGCATCCCTGCAGCACAGCGGGGAGAAGAGGTGGGTGCACAGCCCTAAGCTCCTCTGCCTCCCGCACAGTGCCTGGGTCGTTACAGCCTCTCATAAGAGCAGCTGGGCTCTGAAAAAGGCTTGTTTGCTAGTCTGATCCTTTTTAATTGTGGTTTTTGTCTCTTGGAATCCAGATACTTGAATCAGGATTCAGCAGCTGCTGGTTCAGCCGCGCTTGTGCAGGAGTTCAGGTTGTGACAGCTCTGGGCTCTGTCCCTTAGCAAGTAGGCACCTTCCTTGCTTGCCACTCAGATCCCCTCCAGGCTCCACACTTCTTCACACCTTACGCTAAATCATGCTTTCTCTTTCCCCCCGGAAGCATAGGAAATTATTTTCCCCTTGCCTTCCCCAGCTTCTGCCCCCCCCCCCCCCCCCCCCCCAATACCTTATGGCAACTATAATACAAAAAGAAATAATAGAAAGTTGAGAAACAGAAGGAGCTGGGGTGGGGGGAGGTAAGCATCTAGAGAAGCAGACGGAGTTGGGAGGGGGAAACCCCTGGATCTATCAAGTAAATAGAGCAGAAATCTTGCTTGGCCTTTGTGGTGTTATTATTAGAACAACCACGCCTGAGTGCACGAAAGCTGCACAACCTTCAAGCATCCACATCCAGCTCTGCTACAGCAGAGCTGTATTTCTGCTTTGCTAACGTAGGGAGGGAGCATGAATGAGAGGATATGAAGACAAGAAAGGTCTATAAATGATAAATATGATCATCTTCAATAAAACAGATGTTTGGAAACCTTCAAAAATCTTCTCATGAGAACAGCCATTAGTGTATGTCTGTTTGACATTGGCTGTCAGGAAACCAGTCAACGTTAATGGATCCACAGAATGTAATGGAGAATCCATTTAAATGGTCTCTTGTCATTTTGTCATCCCACAAGACCGAAAAAACAATTACTTTAACTCAGGAATGAAATGAACATGATAGTTTATATGATTCACTTGTATATTCTAAATTGATCAAAGTGCACACTAAAAATATATTAACAATCCATGTCTGATGCCTGAAATGCAGCATTTCCTATATCTGTACAAGCTGTTTTTTCTCATTCAGTTTGGTGTCCAGCTGTTAATAATTTAAAGACTGTGGCTTTACAGTTTCTGTATTGCTTTATTTATTATGCGTGTTATGATGATGCTGAGGGGCTACAGCCGCACGCAGGCTCCGCATTGTGAAAACAGCCTGCAGAGTAAAACACCGAGTGAAAGGAACTGCTGGCTGGAAGACATACCCGATCCCCATTTCACAGGACTGAGGCACAGGGAGTGTTGATATTTAACCCAGGCTCTTAGCAGAGGTAGATGGCAAAGCTTTGGCTGAACAGGCCTTCTGGATCTCAGCCCAGTGGTCTTTGAATAACCTCGCCACAAGGATGGCTTTTTTCTTTTTAGTGGAGGTGAGAGATGCAGCCCTGTGCAGAAAATCAGACATTCGGTGGTCCTGAAAGCCCACAGTCCACTCCTGTGGTTGCATCCTCTGGCTTCAGCTCCCAGCAATGGTGCAAAGGACAATGTGCAAGGAATGAAGTAGAAGCGGGTCCCACTTCTGACAGACAATCACATCTAGAAATCCCCTTCAGAAAGGCTGCAGGCTCACTCATTTACCAGTGAGCTTCTTTCTCTCTCTTTCTCTTTTCTGGGAGATTTTTCTAGAGCTTCTCTGCTCTGAGGTTGGGATGCTGTTCTTCAAACATCCAGCCCAATTGCATTTGTGGTGGGTTTATACTTATTTGTCCTTGGGCCAGCATTGTCCTCTACCCTACCCAGTGCTTGTGCCTCCCTCTGAGCTTCTCCCCCACCACAGGCTGAGAATATTCATCCCCTCACAGCTTTTTTTGCGAGCTCTTTAGTTTCTATTCTGGACTGCCTAAAAAATCCACTCCCGCTTTTAAGTATTCTACAGGACTGTTCAGTTCAGTGTGTATTGTGCAATATTTCTATTTTCTTGGTGTTAGTGGGGCATATTCTCCAACGCGACGATTCAGAGTTCCATCAGGAAAAGGCGAGAAGGTTCGGATGTGCGCTGGCTGGAGCCATGGCACAGGGTACTGGAAGCTTCTTAGTGCCCTATCATTTGAGGATAAGCAATGTAATTGTGCTTTATTTTTCTTCTGGTATAGCATTATGCACAGCTCTGCCAGGTTTGCCAGCTGAGGGAGACTTGGATGGCTAAGAGGTGATGCTATTTTATTAATATCTGTGAAGAGCAATGTGTGTCTACAACCATAAGTGTGTAGTAGAATTGTATTAGCTTGATTTCATTTTTAAGTCTCACACAAAGTATAGTAACCCAACTCCCACTCTTCTTATTTGTAAAACACTGCTGCCAAAGTGAGAAGAGCTTTCTACAAGTTAAATTTTGCAGCAAAATCTATTCTGGTCTAATGAAACATGTGAACATTTGACAAGTAGGTAAAACTTTCCACTTACTTGCCGAGCTTCATCACAGAGAACTACTAGAGCTGCAGTCTAGACAGATTTTTTTTCTGGGAGTAGGGAGGAACTGCTTGTGCCTGCCGTTTCATTAGCCTCCAGGGTACAATTTGTGATCATGAATATCACATATCCTCAGCAATATAAAGAATGGGTGGGGTATCATTACTATCACTTATAAATTTTTGTCCTGAGATGAGCTTCCCAAGTAGGCAGTGTGGCTCAGAACAGGATCGAGGCACTTTACTTTGTGTCTCAGTATCTTGTCTGTAAAATAGACATAGTGCTTCCTTGCCCTCAAGGGGTAAAGGAAATATGAAAATCAGCTAATGATTGTGAGATATTCACCTACTGCAGTGGTGACAGACAGACAAGCTATCAAAAGCTCTGCTTGAGATTTGGCAACATTACGTTATTACAGTGTCTATCATTTAATAAGTAAATCCTCATTATGAACACCTAGAGGTTGCTGTCATTCATTCTACAGACATCCCCACTATCAATCATTTTTTTTCTCACCCTGATGCTGTTCCTTGCACCGACACCGTGGCCAGTTGCATAGAGCAGCACTACAAACATGGAGTGAAACCCACCTGCAAAAACCCACTGAGAAGCAAAGCAAGGCTGCCTACTGGACAGAGAGTTCGAGGTCCCTTCAGTGGTGCTGAAGCTCTGAGAACCTGAACTTCAGCAGGTCTATCACCATATTATTATACCACCACTTTCATCCTGACACCCGCAAAGTTTTGTGAACTGGATTTTTTTCTTATTAAAGAATAGCATCCCACACATGGCAGCGTGGTTCCTGGGCTTCTCCCCTTGTGTCTGCTTCCTCCTTCTTCTCCTACAGTACTTTCCCCATTCGTTTCTCTATACAAAGCACACTGATATGCCTTCGGCCTGGGCGGATGTTGTATTGCATCAAAGAAAGCAACAAAACCAGAAAGAGCAAAACCTCCAAGCAGCTCTCTGACATGTTGCACTGACTCCCCCTCAAAAAAGGGCAACTGCTTCTGAAGACTGGAGAGTGCAAATGCATTGAAAGTAGATGGAAGCACCAAAATGTGCAAGCTCCTTCATTGGAGACGACATACTGCTGCAGATGTTCTGTCACCAACCCCTTTGTCTGGCTTAGCCTCCCTCTTGATGGTGTCCCATAAGAGCAGCATGTCCCTTCTTTTCTTGTGGAAGTGGTGATGGCCCTGCTGGACAAGGGCTGGGGGCTGTGCTTGCTTGGAGCAGTAAAAACAATATAAGGGACATGCCGAGACACAAAATACCCATCATCTCAGCAAGCAAGGCAGGTGCTGGAGAAGGGGGCTGGCACACAGGCTGGGTCTCTAACACAGAGTTACAAATCCCTGGTAATGCTCTCTGCGTAAGAGGACTCTGGCCATCAGCATTGCACAGGACTGTGTTGAGGTTGAAGCCACCTCTGCTCTGGCTCTCCTGCCAGAGAAGGGATATGCTAGGGAGAGCAGAGCCAGGGTGTACTGCCCTGCTTGAGAGAGATGAGGGCAAAGGAGAGGAGTACATGGCCGGTGGAGGCACCAACCCAAGGCACGCTGGCTGTTTGGCTCCTTGCTGGGAAGGGAACTCCAGGAGGCACCTCCAACTACCCTTCCTTCTGTGTTTGAGAGACCCTGCCTGCCTCGCGCTGCCTTGTCCTGTAAGCAAAACAGGTGCGGCAGCTCCTTGGCATTAGAAGAGGAGATGACTGGAGAGGCTGTATCAATGCCTTTGTTCAGCTTGGAGAAAGGGAGACTGAGGAGACACCTCATCTCAGTCTACAGCTTCCTCACAAGGGGAGGAGAAGGCACAGGCGCTGATCTCTTCTCTCTGGCAGCTGATGACAGAACCCGAGGCAATGGCAGGAAGGTGTGCCAGGGGAGGTTTAGGTTGGACATGAGGAAAAGGTTCTTCCCCCAGAGGGTGGTGGACACTGGAACAGGCTCCACAGGGAGGTGTCACGGCCCCAAGCCTGACAGTGTTCAAGAAGAGACTGGACAAGGCCCTCAGACACATGGCGTGAATTTAGGGGTTGTCATATGCAGGAACAGGAGTCAGACTTAATGATCCTTGCGGGTCTGTTTACACTCAGGACATTCTATGATTCTGTAGAAGAAGGAGCAAGCCCAGTGCTATAGCTGAGGACATGCCCTGTGCTCTTGCTGCTTTACGTAGGTTGATGAGCACGGGTGTACCAAGCCTGCTCCACGTCGCCAGCCACAGCAGAGCCCTGGCACCCCCTATAGCCCTCCTTTCCTGCTTTGGCCCTTGGAAATCTGGCTCCTGCATACGCTGAGGTTGGGAACATCTCCCCTGAGAAATTCTCTCAGACCTTTAGTGGCCTTGGTTCATTTAACTTTCAGAGGCAGACTTCTGGGATTTCTCTGAGGAGGAATTGAAGTGTTCTTCTCCCTCAGAAGTCCCTGTCTATTAAGGGAACCTCTTTTGATAGGTGACAGTTAAAGTCACTCAGCAGGGTGGGCAGTTAATCTCAGTCATTACACCCTGGAAGGCAATGGGCTAGCAACCTGTGTCAGAAATTAGTCGCGCATAACATGATGTAGTGAAAGAGCATATTGGCAGGAGAAGAGGTAAATGGGAGACCTATTCCTCCCTCTGCTCTTGCTTGAAACATCACTGTGGGAAGGTTGCGCAGCTTCTTTGCATTTTCATTTTGCTGCCTATAAAATGATTATCCCTTTAGTCCATATATTTAACATCGATATAGTAACATTGCCTCCAGAGAGCTATTTTCAATCTGGCAAAAGGGCATTGTCTAAGGGCTAAATGGCATAATGTGGTATGGAAATACGAAGAAGATAATGGTTGCTCTGATTTGGTGGGAGGAGAGGTGCTGTATCATCGTGAGCGCCGGGTTCTTGGCACTGGTCTTCCAAGTGAGAGCCTTTTCTTTTCAGCTAGGTTGATATAAGAGAGGCTAGGAGTCTTACCCTGCATTCTGTTTTTATCCTACAGCTGTCTCCAACCTGGATGCAGAGAGCAAACTGAGTGTCTATTACCGAGCACCTTGGCATCAGCAAAGAAACATCTTCCTCCCCTCCACCAGGCCTCCTTGCGTGGAGGAGCTGCACCACCACGCCAAGCAGCACCTGCGAGCCTTGCGCAGAGGTACGTGCTCCTTCTCGCTCCAGCTCCGGCCCTGCATTTGTGACACCTCTCCATGGTCCCCTCTGGGCAGCAGTGGGGTGCTCAGGCACAGGCGTAGGGCTGTGGGCACTGGTCTCCACTGGGACTTAGGTACTCAGGCTAAGAAATAAATCTGAAGAAATTCTAGCATTAGAAGAGGTTTGTGCCCTCTTTTGGCTTGTTTATGCTTACTTGAGTAGAGCTGAAAAGGACTTTTTATTTTCCATTTTAAATTCTTTGTTTAAATGTTTTTCTATTAAAGGGGATACGTCTGAATTTTAAGGGTGTGCAAATTCTGCTCCAGCCCTAACAGGATGGAGGTACTGAGTGTTTGAACAAGGCCATCTTGTCTCCCTCCACTAAACAGACGTTAAACAGTGTCTCAGCTCCAGGACAGACAAGATTTAACATCCCAAGGGCTGAAACTGGAGCCCAGTGGTATTACAGAGTCTCCACAGAAACTGAGCCGTCTGCATGGGGTTTCTAAGCATGATACTGGAGGAGACCTGCATCCTTCAAGGGTGACAGCTGAAAGCCAGGTGATACCCCAAACAGCTTGGAAGGGTAGGGTAGGTGTCCCCTCCCCAGACCAGGGAACACCTCCTGGCATTGCCTGGCAAACAGGAGAGACCTGTAGCCTCAAAACCAGAGCAAAACAGGAACAATCAAGGTCACAACCGGTCTCCTGGATCCCTGCCACAAAGGGAATTTACTAGGCACAAGCACCTGAATGGCCCTACAACAGCACGCTACAGGGAAGGCAAAAGATGGGGAAAGGTCAGTTTTCACTGGGAACCTAACAAAAAGAAAATTCTTACCAGAAGCAAGTAGAAGTAGGCAAACAAGCCTGTCTTTCTTCTGAGCCATAAGGATAGAGAAAATCCATGCAGGTCACCCTTAAAATGTTCAGCAGCAGCCTCCTGTGTTGGAATTGTTTTGCACTATCAGCTGTCATTGCCTTGTTCATTTATTATTGTTATCAGGTTATAATAATAATCGATTACTCAGATCTGCAGAGCATCTGTTAGCTGGATAAAGCATTCCAATTAATTACTGCATTTGAACCTTTGTACAGATCTTAGCTCAAGAACACACTGAGGGTGCAGTCTGTCTTCACAGCACTGCAAAGAGTGCTACAGCTGAATTGCAATCACATTAGTGCTGGAGTAGAGCAGAAGTTGGCTTCTCTGTTCTCAGCAGCTCTGCTTTGCAGTTGTCCCAGGAGCAGGCTGATCTCTGCCTGCCATCTTGTGGGCAGGAGAAATCCTGACAGCAGTGCAGGGAGGCAGCTGTCAGAAGATGCCTCACCATTTTCAAGCTACAAATCTCAGTTTTGGCAACTTCCCATCCCCCGTGTTTAGCAGCAGGTGTGCAGGTTCAGCAGGCAGCTTGTCATGTGCTGCTTTATTTTATTTTCCAAATAACTGCATGTATTGGAGTGAAATCATAGTCTGAAATTTACCCTAACCATGTTTATTGTGTCTCAACTATTTCTTCTATCAGAATGTCATTATCTCTTTATCTGTTTAACCAGGAGTAGTTAAAACTAAAGATTAGATCAGAAAACAGCTGTGCTAGTAACAAACTTTTTTGGCTGGACTGTAGCTATGTGCATCAGGTGAATCAATCATCCCTTTCCAGCAGCACTCCATGCAAAGAGTAATTATCTGACTGTCACCTAAAATTAGGGATGGGAGGTCCATGAACGCTCCCTCATTCACATGGAAGGTTTCAGAGACTTGGGAGTGATGGTGGAAGAGGACTGAATATTGCGAGCCGTTGGTGAAGGAAGGCTCCTCTGGGCCTGGGGTGGAGAGATCTTGGCTTTTCCAGGATGATCTCCATACCAGGCCACAGAGCTGCTGCTGCAACAACCTTCATGATGTCAAGCCAAAGCTCAGGACCTGGTGCTGCCGTGCAGCCAGGGAAGGAAATCCTACCTGGGGCTGTGTTTCTTTTTTTCTCCCCAGAGAGGTATATTTTATATGGGTAGAGCTCAGGAGTTACTGCATCTCAGTGTTTCAAGTCAACAGGAGCTGCAGGTTCTCATCGGGAATCAGGCCTCAGGTCCCAAGTGCCTAGAAAATAGCTCCTTTATCACTGAGACAAAGGGTATAAATCTGCTTTGGGGACAATTCAAGTTTAGTGCACACACTGAGGTGTGTTGTGTGTGTTGTTCTTCCAGGGGTTTGGATGTCTGGTAAGTGCTTTTCCTCTTCAGTTGCAACAGGGATCATGATCAGTGGAGAAGAGGTCCTTCATCTTTGGAGTCCACGTCCTGTTCGTGTCTCTGTTGTGCTGTTAATAGAGACGTTTATATGTTTTTACCACTCTGAAAGACTCATGTTTTCTTTCTCCTCCAAAACAGAACATCGAAGCCGAGGTGATAACAGAGAGCAAAAAGTCCAAGGCCCCATCACTGTGGTGGCTCCCCCGTTTCCTCCATTCCCTGCAATCTGCAGTCAAAAGAGGCAAGCGATAAAGGACCGGCACTTCCTAACAGTAAGTCATTCACTACAGCTATCACACACCAACATGTTTTTAGCATGGTGGGACCTAAGCATGACAGTGCTTCACAAGTGACCCCCTTTGCCCCCAGCCTGTGCAGGTACAACACAGCTGACCTTAAAGACTGTCAGCAGCGTAATGCAGTTCGCAGCTTCCAGCAGCCAGCCTCGGGGTGGATGTTTCCATTGAGAAACCTCTCATTTTTCACACATGGCCAGTACACATATGTACTCATTCACACACTCCTCCACATTCTCCACTCCTGCTTTAGGTAGCACTTCCAGGACCTCCTGTAATTTCAGCCCTGGCATTAGCATTGCCAGGAGACAGAAACTCAAGGGCTTTGAGTGCTGGCTTGAAGTTCACATGTTTGCAGATAGACCCAGCAGCACTTCTCCAACTACAAGGAATGACACTTTCCACATATATATGGGCAGTGGTCCTGTTCTGCATTGTCCATCTCCGTGCATTTTTTTCAGATGGTTCATGTCTCACACATGTCCTTGTAGCCAGCCAAGTGGGAAAACCAGCTGAAGATCTGGTCCTGGGTCTCTGTGCTGGCTTGCCACTGCTGCACTAATTTGAAATCAAGTTAGTGTTGATGATATGGTATTTATCGTTGTTAAAGGAAATGCACCAGATCCAGAAGTTTAACTCTGATTGGTTTCCCACTGGTTTCAGCAGGACTTGGGTACCTCTGTGGCTCTGGGTGCTTGACCCATGGAAGTGTCATAGTAGTTACATTCTACCCTGTGTTAAAAGTCACTGCATTCCTCAAACCATTTTAAACTCCACAAGTCAGACCTGGATTTGGCTTTTAAGTGATGTATATGTCTAGTGCCAGCCCTTAGTGTAAGGATAGATTTGTCCTGCATCTGCAGGTACAGGGACAGTGGCATCTACAGGGATGCTACACACATGAGCACATTATGAGTGTGTAACTACTAAATAGTCACTTACTTAGCTTAAAAATCCAAGCACATTAATCCTAATAGATTATATTAATCATATGGAAACACTATAATGGTAAAGGAGTCACAGTTTAAAGCACATGTTCAGGGGCCAAAACATCATCTCACCAGTCTACAGGAAGAGAGGAAGAGTTTTGTTTCTCATTTAAAAGCATGAAATGCATGTTAAGGTTTTGATTAGTTTGACTATTCTGGCTTTTTGGCTGCTTATCTATATAATTTCAAGGAAAGCATCACCATCACCACAGGCTTTGAACTGGTTAAATTTTCAGGCCTTATGATTCAACTGAAAGAAGATACCTTGATGTTAAGGGACAGCATAGAAAAGCATTCCAAGACAGAAAGGAGAAACAGGCTTACCTGTTTCTTCTTGATATATCATCATTAAAGCTAGTGCTGTTGTATACTCTTTGAAAGGTAAAGGAGATGTGACCCCGTGTTATGGATCAGAACTAGTTACAGACAATAGTTTGGACAGTATATTGAACATAAAGCTCTCTTAGTACCAGGTGGGGAACGAGGCATGTCTTTTGAAATTGTATATTCAGTGAGGAAAGGCCTGAATCTTGCTGTGTTTGGAAAACAACCAGTGTGTTTTAGATATTACTTCCATCTGTGGAACACAAAATAATAATAAACAGTGAGCAACCCTCTGAGTCCTGTATTAGCTGGCAAAATTAAGTCATGCTGAAGGCAGATGTCTTGGCTTTATCAGCAAGTCCACCTTTTTCTTTTCAAGAGAGAGAATATTAAGCTTTGTGCCCACCTATATTGGGCCTTTTGTTGGAGGCTGACCAGGTTCAGTGTTCCCTTAAGGATGAACAAACACGAGCTCCTTGAGGGTTGTCATCCTATCGATTTCAAGGCACCTGGCAATGTTCTGCTTTGGTAATTGCAAATACTCCAAAGCCAGAGTACTTGAAAGTGCCTTGACCCGTTTTTTTAGAGAACTCCTTGTTCATGGAGCAACTGTAAAAAGAGAGAACAAGGCAAGATGAAGCTGCACATGAATGTTCTGTCTGGCAGAAGGTTAATCAGAGATTTTTACAAGACACTGCAACAATGAATAGCTAATAGATATTGTGCCAACCATCATGACTCAATGATATAATTACAAAAGAAAGTTGAGAATGCTGTTATTGGCTAGCTTGCCCCTTTTAGTGTCAGTTCTTTGACATCTGCAAATGTGTATCTGCATCAGAGGCTGTCAGTAAGGTTTGATATCTGATTCCAGTCAATTGTATCATCTATTCGTCAATGAACTAGAGATGTTAAATCCCACGAGAATTTTTATTCGTAGTATAGTAGTGTGTTCCGTATGCCACTTTTCTGATGCATTGGAAAGGTGCTGGTGAACGCAATATTAAACAACAATAAATGCCCCCTTCTTTGTTTCTTATAAATTCAGAAAGTGATCGATAAAAACCTGGGAAATTGTTTAAAATTACAGGATCTGACTTTTTCACACTGAATATCTAAGTTAAATGCATGAAATAAGTGGCTTGATTTTGAAAAAAATATTCACACTACCACTGTGAGGACTGGGAGACCTATTGCTACTGAGAGATACTGCCAAACAGGTCACCTGTGTCTAGACCAGCCAAGGCTTCCATCTTAGTACATTCTGACTACTTTTTTTATTGCTACCAATTAGGTGGTTATGAGCTTTTCCAAATATCTTGCACATTGTATAGTAAAGCTAGAGAAAATCAGCCACAACAGATGAAGATTCACTTCAAAGCATGACTATGTTTACAAGGAGAAAGATGGTAAAGTCTCACAAATTCCAAGAAAGGCCAAATGAGTTCAAGCCCAAAGCAACTAATGCCAGTGTAAACGGGTCTGGAGGGATGATTTGTGCTGTTCCATCACAAGGTCACTTTGTCATGGAGAAGGAGTAAAGAACTAGAAATGACACAGGATCTTTTGTGTCTCAGGCAAGGCAAGTTTGGAGTTAGCTTTACAGTCTGATCTTGTTGCAGGAACTGCCCTGATTTGTCTGATGAAAAGTCCGCTTAGCCCACAGCCCAGAAGCGGATCCTTCAGGAAAGCGTATAAGAACAGGGCATGGTTTATGCCATTTATTGTCACATTATTTGCCCTTCTCGTTTCATACAGAAATTAGTTACAGAACTCTTGAGCCAGAGATCAAACACAGAATAGCCACTAAAACAACCTTTCTGCATTGATTTTGAGACTTGTTTCATCTATTTTTTTAGCAAATTTACACCTTTGGCCTCAACCACATCCTGTGACAGTGACTTCAACAATCTGTATGAAAATGTATCTTTCATTTGTTTCCTGATGCCTCGGAATTTCATCGCATCTCTTCTAGTTCTTAGACTGTGAGAAATAGTGGGCGCTGATTCCCCATTCCCTTTCTCCATGCCCCTCCTGGTTTTGCAGATAGGAGTTTACTTTCCTATCCATTCTAGTCATTCATTTTTAAAGCTGAAAAACTCTAGCATACTTAGTCTCTCTACACAGAAGAACTATACAACCAAACACATTTATAAGTAGCATTCATTCAGGCATTTTTGCCAATGGAAAAAAAAAAAATCTGAGCTGAGTACGAGGAAGGTATGAACTTGGGAAAACGAGGGAAATATTCCTTACACTTGTTCCCATGACAACCCTGCCTGTAGCACTGCTGAGACCAGTCACTGAGTGTGAAGATGCTGTGTCATTCCAACTGCATTTCAGCCTTCTCTCTCATTTTCTCTGTATTTTTTTCTTTCTCTGGTTTTCCCAAATCCAGCCAGCCAGGCTACAGAATCTCAGTGCTCAAGCTCAGAATGTCATGGGACCACACTTTCTCAACCCCCTTGTGGCACAGCTGTTATAATAAAACAAGGAAGAGAAAGCAAGGAATGCCTAATATTTGGAAAATCACACTCAAAATCACACAAAGTTCAGTGTCAGGTTGTTCGTAATTACAATCTGAGCAGAAATCTAAGGGACAAGCCCCAGGAGGTTGTTTTCCAGTCAGGCTTTGCCTCTCCCTGAGACCTCAGCTAGAGCAAATGTGAAGAGAAAATAATGCATCAGGTAATTCTATTCCACCTCCCTGCCATTTAAAAAATATTCCCTGTGGTCTGCCTTAGCACGCTTTGTACAGCAAAGGGAAACACAACTGAATGTACTAACTTTCACATAGTTTTGTACTGAAGCCATACAAAGCTTCAGAAAAAAATAACTGAGTTAAGGGCCGGGCACAGGTTGGGCTATACAGTTTCTGTGTGAAAATACTGCCTGTAGCTGTTAGAAATAAAACCTACCTGGAGTTATTCATTAGAATGAACTTGTGTAGCACTATTTGTGCAATAAACGTAATACCTACTACCCTGTATCGTGGGATTATTATTTTGTACCTTTGTCTGCTGGAATCCCATGTGTGGTGTGACTTCTGTCAGAAAACACGTCTTTTCTTTGTCTTTACCTTGTCAAAACATTGGAGCAGTACATTAATCGTTAAAGGATTGTCAGTACTTTAACTGATCACATTTGTGATGCTCCAAAAAAAAAAAAGAAAAGAAAAGAAAACACCCACAAGCAGATAAAACAGAAACTGGAGGAGAATGAAACATTGCAATATAAACTTTGGGAGCAGGCAGGTGAGCAGGGCTGTGTTTTGCAGCAGAAATAGCGCAGTCGGAAATATTCCCGTTGTTTTCTCTTCAGCATCAGTTGACTGCATAAGAAAGCTGCTGTATAGGTGCAGCTGTTAATTCCTAATTAAGTAGTCAACTGTGCTCTGAAAACACTGGAAAGCTGCTAACCTTTTATTAGTATTTCTTCTCATTTTACCAGGCCTTTAATTTTTCCAACGTACAAATCAATACCATTTTCTTGTGAGTTAATGAAGCAGCAGGCTCTCCGTTTTACAGGCAGAGAAACAGGAGACGGGGAGGTTTCACCCAGCGCCACAGGAGGAGTCAGTACTCAGCTCACATGAATGTGGGATTAAACACTACTTCGCACTTACTCTATATGTTACCTTTCCAGTATGTGAACGTTTGCTTTCAAACACAAAGTCAGGATGTACAGTTAATAAGTACATATTATTTCTGTGCTCACATAGGGTGAAAGCATCCTGCAGATGTTCTGTCTGCTCTTGGAAATAGACTACACATGAGGCCTGCAGACACTGAAGCTTCATGATAATGCTCTGCTCTGCTGAATATCACCTGCTTTATTCATAAGGTCATCCTGGGAAGGAAATTTCTGCCACCTAGTGCCACAAAAGCCTGAAGTCAGACATAATATTGATCCCTTGTGCTTTTTAGTAGCTGCAGCTTTTAGGTGGCAGGCGTAAAAAATAATCCTCTGGAGAACACTGCTGTGCTTCTAGCCACCTCCTGCCCTTCTTAGGCTTATGTTTTTCCCCTTGCCATTGCACTATGCTCAATACGCCCTGTGCACTAACTTTGAAATCCTGGTATCTCCTGTAATGCTGTCACTATAAGTAAGGTACATGATTTAATGCAAATGATGCTTCTTGCACCAGTCTTCCCTTATATCTTGAAGATCCCAAAGAACAGTGGCATCTCAGAGCTTTGGGGGATAGAAAACAGAAGAGGAGCTTAAATGGCATTTTTGTCATCTTATTGGCCCAATCATTTCCTTCTGGAGATCCCAACTCTGGGACAATAAGTGAGGCAGGGCCATAAATTTCCAGGCTGGCAAGGCTGTCAACTGCTAAATTGTTTCCTTGTCACTGCACTGATGGAGTGCAAGATTTTCATTTGCTAAAAGGGTGAATAGTGTGTCCTGACTTAGGTACCTGCAAGTAACACGAGGCTTTTCCTAAAATCAGTGGGGAGAGTGTTCAGGGTGCTTCATCTCGCCTCCAGTTAGATGCTGAAGGAAGGTGAGCTGAACTGCTCTGTGGAAAAGCCACTTTCTCTTTCAAAGCAATCTTAGCCCATTAAAGAAAAAAATGCCTATTTAAAGTATTCTGGCTTTGTATTTAACAGATTATCACCGTTGCTTTTTGCCAAGCACACCCACGCAAAATAAATTCACTTTGAAAACTGCCTGTGTTTTGCCCATCAGACCAGAACAGCCTTGGGTATATAATAATTTCTTGCTTAATTATGTGTTTACCCAGGACATTTAGAGAGATTCTGGTCTTCTGAGTGAATGAGGACGTTTGAAGAATGACAGCTCTCTCTCCTCCAGCGCGGAGGTGTCGAAATGTTGAGGCTGCTGCTGTATCTCAGCATGCCTCGGCTGCCTGGCAGCAGGCATCACATGGGAACAGACAGTAGGTGACCTCAGGACCCCTTTCCCAGGTAGCAGTGGCACCAGCTTTCCCAGGAGCACCACTGTGACAGCAGGAGCTGAAATTTTGCTGGTTACCTCCATTTTTGTCCTACCTCTTCATGGTAGGAACTTAACCAAGGAGGTTTGTCCTGCTGTGTTTAAACAGGGACCTGAGCCTTCAGCACATCGAATGATGGCATGGCTATAGGTACATGTGACCGGGTGGGTGTTTTTTTGGAGGCATCAGGCAGAGCAGCACATGGGGGAGGTAGGAAAGACCTTCACCAACAGGACAGACAGAAGGGTAGCCAGACCTTGCTTCTGTCAGCTGTAGCCCACACTACTTTCTCCGAAGCCAAAGTCAAGGTCCTGCTGTTTCTCCTGGGAGGTTTGCCCTGAGCAGGTTGTGCATATATCTGTGATTGGAGCTTGGGGCAGGAGGTCCCTCCTGTCCTCTTCTCCTTGTGCACTGACCAGGACCATCATACGCTCTTGTGGGGCATTGCAAGGATTTTCATACCCTGAACTCTTGCCACCTCAGCAGCATTTGCCTCCCCGTGTCTCAATCTCCCCCAGAGATCCTCTGACACCTTCTATGGGAAAGCTGAATTTCAGTTCAAACCCTGATCCCATTAGCTGCAGTCAGTCTGCTCAGAGCAGGTGACTGGAAGCTCATCTGGAGGACCAAGGGTGAAATCATCCTTGGGTATCTAAAGAGTGGACTGAACTGGTTGATGTATTCAGTACCTCCACAGCCTTTGTTGCATGAACAGAAGAATTTGTCCTGTGGTAAGGACTTCTCTCCGCTTGGGAGAACTGGTTTTGCATTGACCTGGCTAGAAACTAACCTGCTGGAAATGTTAACTGGGAACAGTCTTTTTTTGATGTCCCCACTCTGCTCTCCTGTAAGGCTTATGGGCACCTCATTTGGAGGCTGCCTTTGGTTTTAGTCCTGCACATGGGACTAGAGCAAAGCAGGAGGTGTTGCACATCTAGGAACAGAGTAGGACAAGATGGAGAATTAGGCCTTTTGAGACTCATTGCAACTTTTCTTTTGAGAGGAGACCATATAATGCAGAGTCTTTCAAACTGATGTTTGTTTTTCATCTGTCACAATGGTCTTGATAATGACTGGGAAGAAAAACGTTCATAAGATTATTTTTCAGGTCTGCTAACTACTGCAGGGGGAGATAATAACCCCCACCGAGAAACACATGCTAGAGCTTTCCAGTGTGATCAACGGACCTGTTTTCTTTATCTCCTTTTTTGTTTTATTCCCTATTTCAAAATAAGTCATCCTCCAGTTCTTGTTTTTGAAAAAAAGGACATTGCAACAAACAAACCAGAGTTTCTGCCAGATGAGGATTTCAGAGGTGCGGGGATGCAGCGAGACCCAGGACATCATGGGCGTCACTGTTTGTCCTTTCAAGCATTATAAAAAGTGACAAAAAGCCAATTGGCTGTTGTCATCCTGACACAATGATTGCAACCTTAGAGATGTAATGATAACATCAGAAAACCTTAGCAGTCAATGTATTTGAAAAATCACCCTCAGGACCACCATTATTTATATCCATTGCTTAAATACCTCACACAAAAAAATGTCCTTTATATTGTGAAACAGATAATATATAATGTAATTGGATAAGCACCCTGAGCTGCTTCAGCTCCAGGCAGTACACAGTTTGAGTTACCAAATCAATACAAGGCATTCTTGGGACAATTTAAGCATGTCTGTACAAGGAGGTTGAACCAATTTCACTGCAGTTTTTGTCTAATCTAAGTAACCAAAATCAGCACAGACTTCACAGGAGTCCAAACCACCCTGTGGGCATAGTTGCTTGAGCTGCATTTTGTAGAGAAGTAGTTTGTTCTGGGGAACAAACCCATCCGTAGGAAACAGGGTGGAAACCTCAGCTTGTTTTGCCTCTGATGCTAGTTTATCCAGACAAAAATGATGTGTTTTTACCAGAAACGTTTTGTGTGTGTCTTTAATTTTAATTTTCTTTTTTTTTTTTTTTTACATTTCACATTTATAGTTTAACAGCACCCGTTCGCCCTCCCCAATTGAGTGTTGCCACATGACCCCTTGGAGTAGAAAGGTACTGGAAAAACAAGCAATCCTCAACTAACAGCTCTGTCTCACTCCTCTCCCTTCCAGATCCCAACCCTTCTTGCTTGCTTTTCACTTGCTAACATACCACGCTAAAAAAAAAAAAGCCTTTTCTGTTTTTCTCTTGTCGATAAGACACAATAATGACTTTTTTCTCCCCCCGCTTTCATTCTTTACCTCAGATGGGTTTTAGGAGCTCGTGGCCACGAGGCCACCTCCTCCTATCGCCTCCTTTAAAGGGCGTGAACCGGGACAGATTCAATATCATTAGCGATTGCATTTAATTCTCTCGCAGTGTTTTTGCAACTGCCCTTTTTCTTATTATTATTTTTTAAATTTCCTAAATGGTAAGAAACTGCTCAGGCAATGCCAACGCGACAGTGGGTGTTTGTTCTCTGACCATTTGGCGATGCCACTGTCTGGAGAGGAGGAGCTCTGGCAGCCAGGGTCACTTCTCCTGCTTTGTCCAGAGCTTCATTGTCATCCAGGGGAGGAATCGGCAACAAATGCAGCCTCTGTGTGTGTGTGTGTGTCCGTGTGTCCATGCGTGTGCGCAAGGGTTTGGTTTTTTTGCATGCAGGCACCAAACTTTTTTTTTTTTTTTTGGTGGGGGGCAGTTACCTAGGAAACAAAGTCTTTTGTGCTCCAAGTTTATATGAGCTATTCACGTTTGCTGGGGCTCAGCACAAAAGCTGCAGGCAGAAAGAAAGCTGCAATGTTTGACTGAAATCCTACGTGGGAAAAGGGGGTTTTCTGCGGGCGGGAGGAGGAGGAAGCGTGCCTTGTCTGGGGCCTGGGGGTGCAGCGGGAGGTGATGCTCATGAGGTAAGTAAGTGCCCTCCGACAGTTTAAACGGTAGCTGCTGAGTTAAGACCTTAAATGCTTTTGGGGCCAGGGCATAAATGCTGTTTGGCAAGCCTGAGGTGCTTAATTCCCCCGGGATTTGTGAGGAGCCCGGGCGGCGGAATGGCAGAAGTACAATGGCAGCCCGGGCGAGATCCTGCCGTGTTCAACACCCGCCCGCTCAACGCCCTGCCGAGGAGATGGAGAGCAATATTTTATCTTCACCGTGTTTGCTATCGAAACTAAAACTGGCAAATGAAGTGTAAATGGCAGGTGTGAGGGGGAAGGCTGGTAGTTAAGCAGCTGGGAATTTGGAACTGAAGAAGCCAGCCTCAAAGGGATTGTGCTTCATTTTTAAAAACTGAGAGGCAGACGGACGTCCTGAGCTGGTTGAAGAGTTGTCACAGCTCATAGAAGAATGTATTAATGGAAAAAGGGAGGGAAATCAGGCAGAAAAAGGTAAGTGTTTCTCCCCTCCACCCCTTCCAAACAAAACAGAAACTTTGGTTGGTTGGTTGGTTGGTTTTTGCAAACAAAGAGACTCCCAAACCTGAGTTGGTAGCCAGCACCACATGAAAAGATGCTTAATTTATTTCTCTTTTACTAGACGAAATTATAGCGGCTTTGCAAGACAAGGTGTTGTAGGGGGATCTGTTATTTCTTCAAAACCAAACCAAACCACCTGTATTTCTTCCACACAGTTACTTTTCTCTGAATTTCTTTATCTTCCACATCTAGCGCTTCTTGTAGCATGCTGTAAAAATGTGCCTGGTTTTGAAATGACCTTTTTAATTTCTTCTGGTGGTGTCCACTCTTCTCTTTGGCCACTGTCCCCTCACCCTGGCACTGTTAATGTCTGCTACGTCCCAGCGCCAAGCTGCTGGCTGGCTGTGACTTCGCTCTGCTTACGGTCTGAGTTTGTAAAAATGAAACGCAAAGGGGTTGATGAAGCACAGAGGGGTCTTCTTTAAAACCTCGGGCCTTCTGATGCTTCTCCTCAAATGAGCGGTTACACGGGGCCAGTCCTCACTAGTAATCAGCAGACTGGGGTGTTCGAAAGATTGCGGGTGCAAACGGGGGCCCACGTGTCTCATGCTGATGGTAACTGAGGGCACGCCTGCAATGGCTACCCAGGAGTGCTGGACGTGCCCCTTCTGACGGAGGAGATGTCCTGTAAATGTCACTGTAATTAAGCAGGATGTTGAGGTATTTTTCTCCTATTAGCAGGATGTTATTTTTCCATTGGAGAATAGCTTGTGCTGTGTGACTGAGCTAGAACGGTTCCTCCTTGTATCCCTGTAATTGATTTCTGCTCTGTGTGTCTGCTTTGTTTCAAAATTAGCCTTGTGTGCCTGAGTGGGAGACACTGATTTTGAATGTATTCATTTGCAGTCCCATCCACCAGAGGACGAAGATACAGATGTCATGTTAGGGCAGAGGCCGAAAAATCCAATACATAATATCCCTTCTACACTGGATAAACAAACCAATTGGAGTAAAGCACTACCTCTCCCAACTCCAGAGGAGAAAATGAAACAAGATGCCCAAGTGATATCTTCTTGCATTATCCCCATCAATGTCACTGGTACAAATCTCTTCTATTTCTTTTCGTATTTATTGCATGGTTCAAGGGAGGTCAAGTACTTATTTTGTTTAATTTATTTGAAGTCACAGGATCGTGCAGTCTGGGGGCTAAGACTCTAGCTTGAGGATTTAGTTTCTGGAAGACAGTGGGCTAAATTCATCCCTCATGCGTGGCCACTGGAGTCACTGGAGCTGCATCTAGGATTAATTTGGCCCATATTTTCAGAGTCATGCTGTACAGCATAACGTAACACTGGTTCACTGTGTAAACAATGTACTTGTGTATATAACCTACAGTCTGTATTTACAAAGACTTCAAATAACTTTTTGAATGTAGCTGCCTGAAATAACGAAGTCACTGAAATTAATCATATGATTATCATGTGTAGCAGGAGAAGAGAAAATAGAGAATGTAGGCTACTATTTGCAGTGCTTTAAACATGTGAGGCTTGACTGTGTAGCATGCAAACCGTCGCTCTGAGATCTCTTTACATGCAGCTATGCTGAAGGTATAGTAATGGCATTTTATTTTACTTATATAACATTTGGATACATGGGGCTAGATTTATTTGAAGGAGAATTTGTTTATAGAAGCAGGAGGCATATCACTTGTTAAATGTGACAGATGACTTATTTCCAGAATCAAAAATCAGGCTGTTTTTCTCTTTTTCTCTTTCTCTCCTTCCAGAGGGCTATGGTAAACATAAAGTTGATCTGAGTTGTCCTCAATAATATTTCGCACCAAGTTTTGATTAATGTAAGAGCATAAAGTGGGCTGACTTCCACGGTTATAGACTTGAATATTAACAGTCAGGAAAAAAAAAAAAAGAAAAAAAGAAAAAAGGCAGGGAGCTTTCAGTTAGCCTTCATTCCCCAGAGAAAATATTTGTATTTAATTCTGGTTTTCCAGTAACTGGGGGCTGGGGGGAGGCCACGGCCCCTCACATCCCCTTGCTCTTTCCCGTGTCCAGCAGCAGTGCCCGACCTTCCTGAAAGACAGGCAGCAGCGTTCACCACGGTGTGGAGAAGGGCTGTATGTCCACAGTCCAGCTTCAGCCCCCAGCCAAGGGGCTCTGGTGTTGAAACGATGCTCTCTCTAAGTGCAGTGTAGGACCCTAACTGGTGTAGGCTTTCTCACATGGCTAACATCACCTAGTGAAGGTCAGAAGAGAGTTAGGTCTGGGACCAATGTTAACCTTTCCAGTAATAGCCCTTTTTGCCTGGACTCCACCCGCCATACATTGGAGCCAAATTTCCACTGATCAGTTTTACAGATCAAGAATGGTATGTAATCTTCTGGATGTTTATGTGTATCATTCTCATTAGCACTAATGGGAATAATTTGTATGCGTCACGGGGAGGATATACCCTCTTCCACTTTCCTCTCGGAGATGACCCCCGTGCATCTGGCACACAGAGCATGTTCAGCTACTCACAGTCGCTGGAAAACCAGCAATGATGCTGATTGAATTTTCGTTTCAAAGAGTTTGCTTTCAGTTCTCTGTTTTTGTTTTTTTAAGCTTCTCCCAACCCTGAGAAATGTTCACTTTTTTGAAAATGACTGTTGTTGGAGTTTTATGGCACTTTCGTTCCATATTAAAGAAAGTTCTTCCTCTGCTTATTCCAGGGGCATTGGTGGTTACAGGACATCTGTCTGAAGCCTCTATTTCACTGTAGTAGATTTCAAGAAGAACTTTTACAAGAAAGTTACTTTTTAATGTTTTACATTGTTATGTAGTGTAATATGTATGTGTATGTCTGTGTATAATTATGTTTTCTATAATTATACGCTATTAAAATAGAGCTTTTTATCAGGATTTTTTTTTCTTTTTGTTCGGTTTAGTTTGTTCGTTTTTCTTAAGATTACAAACCACTGTACCAGCGATCCTTATGTTAATGTTTTTATGGACCTGGCACATTTTTTCCAACCTGTCCCGTGTCAACTTTAGAGAGCGTGAGTGTACAGTTGTGCAAAAAGCCAGAACAGATGGGCACTCTTCTTCTGGGCCTCCTTCTGACTTTATTTTGACAACACTCTATAAAAAACAAAGTGAAAGACAGTTCCCTGTGCTAATGCTATGGAAACATAAAGAAAATGAGGAATTCTCACCTCTCCTGTATGACTGTGGTCATAAATAAATGTGCCTGTGAACTTGGGCTCCTAAATCCAAACTGAGGGTTTTAATTGACTGCGTGACCTGATTCCTGGAGCAGACTCCCACCCATCCCACCTTGTGCTGAGCTCTTGCAAAAATCAAACCACTTACTGACTTACCGATGCATGCAAATAAGTAACAGCTGCCTGTTTATGTCATCCTTGGACATGTGTCATCGTCCCAAAGAACGCTCTCTAAACTTGCATAGGGACTTGGCCCCATTTTAGCTGTCTCCTTCCTTTTTGAAATGTCAGCCCCTTTGGCATATTGGTCTCCTAAAAAGCGCCCAAATACTGCAATACGGCATTATAACCTTAAATTGTTTTCTTACACTTAGTTGCTTAAAATAAGTCAGGCTGTAGTTGAACAGATTACTCTCTGCAGACAAGTTACTGTCATTGTCCCTATGACAGATGGATAAATAGCTGTAAGAAAGATGGCCTGTTACCAGGAGCTCTCAACTCTTACTTTCCTTTCTGATTTTCTTTTCTTTCCGTGTTTTGGTTTTGTTTTTTTTTTTTTTACTCCTTCTGTTATTTTTGGCAGACCAGGCTGCTGATGGGGAGCTGGAATTAGATGTAAAACTGTGATATACTGTGATATAATTTACATAAGAGCTACATAAGGGCTCCCCTATGTTTATTCACAGGCTTAATCCAAGCTCACATACCTCCACTGTGTTCCAGCCATGAAAATTTGTTTACTATTTCTAAAGGCTAATGAGACCTATTTATGGGTTGCAGGAGTTGGTTTTGACAGAGAGGCTAGTATACGCTGCTCTCTTGTTCATTCACAATCTGTACTACAGCGGAGACGAAAGTTGAGGAGGAGGAAAACCATCTCTGGCATCCCCAGAAGAGTGCAACAAGAAATAGGTGTAGTATAAATACAAATCTTCTGTAGATAGCTTTCTAACCAACTTAAATTGCAGGGAAATGAGCTGGTAGCCAGCCTTCCAAAGAAATGAAACCTTGAAAGTGTAAATGCTTGTGGAGTTTGGGAATGATGTGGTTTGTTTTTTTGATTTACTACAGTAAGCAAAGCTATATTACTCCATATGGCCTTGATAGACTGGGGGCCTTACCGAGTAATATAGATGTACGTGTTCAGCTCTTATTGTGTAAATGTTAATCAGTTCTTTTTTTTGCCATTTTATTTCTGTTATAAACCCATAGTTACGTGCATAAAAAGTAACTAGATTAAGTGAAAGTTTTTTCTTGTGTGAGGGGACCTTAAGGTAAAGAACTGACAGATGTTGCTCAGCGAAGTGATGATGAGCTGTCACAACAGCCAGATAACTCACTCAGATGAGCAGCTGAATATCCGAGCTAGAGACAGCTGCTGGTACCCTATGGGAAACTTTGCTAAACATTCCTTTTATTTATCACACTCATCCTCTACTCCTCCCTTTCATTCTTTATTACCAAGGATATTTGCCCAAAATCGAGCAGCTTACCTCACTTTTTGTCCCAGCTAAATTAGGAGCAACTCTATTGAGAGCAAATCCAGTGTAAAATTGGTATTAACCCGAAACAAAACTGGCAGGATTGTTATTTATTAATGTTCATCTGCACCTGAAGATGGCTCTGGTATCTCAGTCCGTTGCCAAGAAACTTGGTGGGAAGCAGAAGGAATGTGTTTATCATAGGGAACAAGCAACCAGAGAACCTATGAAAGAAAGATGCTGTTGCCTTGCAAATATTCTTGGTAGTAAAGAAGCAGATAATGGACATTCCGAACAGATAGGTAGTCGGAGTAGAATTAGTTTTAGAAGCCTATGGAGTGTTTTGTCCAGCAGCCACTCCTGAAAGCTGCCTTTTAACTAGTTGAAATAGAGTGACAAAACCTGAAATCTTAATATTCATCTTAATATTTACCACAGCAAGATCAGCTCTGTGTGCGATCATGTTGCAGAAATAGGAGAACTGAGATCACGTTGCAGGACTAGGCGAATTTCCCCACCTCACTGGGGTGAGGTCTTCCTTATATACTCTTTATAGCAAAGTTAAATCGGGTCCAGTGCTCAGCGAGATTAAAAAAGAAAGAATACAGCAGATAATGCTTCTTGGGTTGCTCCGCGGGTCATCTGGTGCCAGGGAACGCGGAGCTGTTTCCCACTCACCCGGCTCTCCGTGTGTCCTAGATTCAGACGAGTCGCCGGTGGCGAGAGAGCGCAATGTGATTGTGCACGCAAACCCGGACTTCTCCGGCTCCGGCAGCAGGAGGTTGGGGACCCGGGACTCTGAGTGCCAGACAGAAGAAATCCTGATAGCTGCTCCTTCCCGGCGCCGGATCCGCGCCCAGAGGGGCCAGAGCGTTGTCGCTTCCCTCTCCCACTCCGCCGGCAACATCCTGGTGCTGGCGGACAACGGGGATGCCGTCTTCACCACCGCTGTCAGCAACCGCATCCGCTCGCGCAGCCTCCCTCGCGAGGGCGGCCGGGCCAGCGAGGGCCATCAGGATGCCACTGCCAAGAGTACAGGGTACGAAGCAGAGCACTTCCTAGGTGGCCAGGAGAGGATCCCGAAAAGGGGGAAGGAAGTCCTGAGCAAGCAGGGTTCACAAGAGCGTCAGCCCATCAGTTTAACTTGTCCTCAGCACCTGCACAGCCCCGAACACAGCATTGGTGAGAGGGGGAGATCGCGGCTGTCAAGGATGGCTGATTCGGGCAGCTGCGAGATTTCATCCAACTCGGACACTTTCGGGAGCCCCATTCACTCTATCTCCACGGCAGGAGTCCTGCTCAGCAGCCACATGGACCAGAAAGATGACCACCAGTCCTCCAGTGGCAACTGGAGTGGGAGCAGCTCCACGTGTCCCTCCCAGACATCCGAAACCATTCCTCCCGCTGCCTCTCCTCCGCTGACGGGCTCTTCACACTGTGACTCCGAGCTGTCGCTCAACACTGCTCCCAATGCCAATGAGGACTCCAGCATCTTCATCACAGAGCAGTTTGGTGACCACGCAGACAAGGTCAGGGGCCACAGGGCGAGCTCCTTCACCTCCACCGTGGCGGATTTACTGGATGACCCCAACAACAGCAACACGAGCGACAGCGAGTGGAACTACCTGCACCATCACCACGACGCCTCCTGTCGCCAGGACTTCAGCCCCGAGCGCCCAAAGGCGGACAGCCTGGGGTGCCCCAGCTTCACCAGCATGGCCACCTATGACAGCTTCCTCGAAAAGACCCCCTCTGACAAGGCCGACACTAGCTCACACTTTTCCGTGGACACCGAAGGATACTATACCTCCATGCACTTTGACTGCGGTCTCAAGGGTAATAAAAGCTATATTTGCAACTATGCAGCCCCAGGCCCCGAGAGCGGCCAGCCTGGGAGCGTGACCTCCAGCCTGGCTGACTGCGCCTGGCAGGAGTGCTTGAGCCACAGGAGGCAGGGACGGCAGAGCATCTCGCTGAAGAAACCAAAGGCAAAGCCAGCCCCACCAAAACGAAGCTCGTCTTTGAGGAAATCGGAGGGCGGCACTGACCTTCCTGACAAGAAAGAACCAAAGATCAGTGGCGGGCAGCATGTGTCTCACACTGCCAGGGAGATGAAGCTGCCCTTGGAGTTTTCAAACACACCTTCCCGAGTGGAAGGCCCCAACCTGCCAGCCAAGCAGGAGCTTCCCTGGGCGAACCAAGGCGATGGTGGGTTAAAGGACACTCCGTTCGACACCACCGATATCCCCTCCTTTAAAGACGAAGGTGCTGAACAACCTCACTATGCAGACCTCTGGCTTCTGAACGACTTGAAATCCAGCGATCCTTACAGGTCCTTGTCCAATTCGAGCACCGCTACGGGTACTACAGTCATAGAGTGCATCAAGTCACCAGAGAGCTCTGAATCCCAGACGTCCCAGTCTGGATCACGAGCCACCACCCCATCCCTCCCTTCGGTCGATAATGAGTTTAAGTTGGCCTCCCCAGAAAAGCTGGCGGGGTTAGCTTCACCCTCCAGCGGGTACTCCAGCCAGTCGGAGACACCCACCTCTTCTTTTCCGACCGCTTTCTTTTCGGGACCCTTGTCTCCAGGGGGAAGCAAGAGGAAGCCGAAAGTGCCGGAGAGGAAGTCATCGCTGCAGCAGCCGGTCTCGAAAGACAGCACCGCCTCGGTGAGCAAAGACCTCGAACTTCCGATTATACCTCCTACTCACCTCGACCTAAGTGCTCTTCACAACGTCTTGAGCAAACCCTTTGCCCACAGGCACCAGCTGCATGCCTTCAGCCACGGCAAGCAGAGCGCGGTTGGGGAAGCCCTGCATCCCAGCCCTCCCTCCGCCCTCGCCATCACGCCCTCTGTTCTCAAGTCTGTCCACCTCCGGGCAGTCAACAAGCCCGAAGGAGGGAAACAGAAAGGCAACGTGCCAGACCTGCTCTGCATACAGGAGACCACCTTGATGGCGGCTGACGTTTCTCCAGGCAAAATGAAGCCGCTCTTAGCTAAGAAACCAGTATCGCGCCAGTACTCCACGGAGGAGGCCATAATGTCATACATTGATGCTTCCCCAGCAGAAGCTGCCCCTGGAAAGCCGCCTTTACAGAAAAGTTCCTCTTTCAGCGGGCAGAATAGCTGTGAGCAAGAAGCTGTAACTTCAGCAAGCGTGAGTCTGGTTGAAATCAAACCTGGGAAGGACCAAGTGCACCTGACCGCTGAGCACTTGCCAGAAAGTGCTCTGAATCAGATGTGTGCCGTCTCCACAGATGGGTTTGAGAAGGGCTCAGCTGTCCTCACAGGCGATGGTGAAGCAAAGAAACCCGGCCTGGGAGCAGAAACAGAGCGTGACCTTCAGCAAGAACAGGCTCAGAGAGAGCTCTCTGCAGGCGGCGATGGGAGGCTGGAAGCTGGGCCTGCAGGCGAAAGCCCAGCTCAGGCTGAGGGAGTGGCCATCAGTGATCAGCTTAAGCACCAGCCTGATCTAATCCACCACGTGCCTGGGAATATCAGTTATGACACGGAGACGGCGGCAGTGAGTTCACTCAGCGAAGCGAGTTGCAAGCAGGAAAACGATATTGCATCAGGTATCCCAACCAAAAGTGCCTCTGATGACAGCAGAGCGGACGAGACAGCAGGTGGTGCGGACGAGCCTTCGCCGAAAGGTCAGTTGTGAAATCTTTCTGCATTACACCCCATTATGTGGTTTTGGACATGACTGGTAGCAGGTTCAAAAAGCAGACTGGAGTTGCCTCTGTAGATTTAAGCACAGACCTCCCCTGATCTGTTAGGTGAAGATATTTTATACTTTTTCAGTGTATTCAGAGTGTATTTCTCTGATATTTATTTCCTCCCTTGTGCTGCATTTCAGCTGAAAAATGAGAGGAGTGCTAGCCCTGGGTACAGACAAGCCTCGTTACCAAAGTAAACGGGAGATCCCAGTTTCAGTCCCTAGCGGTGCCCCCTTTATGGGCTCCAACATGGAACATACACAATGTTTAGCTTAGTGGATAAAGTCTGTATGGTGGTATCAGCCATTTGTTTGTACTGTTGCAAAGCACGGTGGGTTCTGACTCATAGCGTGGCCTCTTTCCTTGTTTCTAGAGTCTTCTCCAAGTGATGAGTCCATCATCTCTCCACTGAGCGAGGAGTCACAGGCTGATGCTGAGGATGTCTTTGTGTCTCCAAACAAACCTCGCACTACAGAGGATCTGTTTGCAGTCATTCACAGGTGACCTAACCGTGTGGCAACAGGAAACAGTAACACACAGCCCTGCACAGTTGCCCACTAACGATAGCCTTAGGATGGTTATTCAGTGGTTAAGTCTTGTCATGAAAGTACCTTTTTTAGTTTATTGAGTTTAATTTTCTAAAAGGCGGCTTTTAAAATATGCTTTATTATTATCTGATATGCCCTCTGAGTATCTTCATGGCATGTGTGGGATGCTTTACAGATAACAACATCAGGCCATTTTCTCTAACAAACGTATGTCTCCAAAGAAAACTACCCGCAGTGGTTCCTGCCTTCTGCCCACTAGCTCTGTTCCAGTGAGTGAGTCATTGCAGCAAGAATGATGAGAAGGCATCTCTTCAATTTTAGAGTATTTTGTATTCATCTGAAATTTGTGATCACAACTGAAATTACAGATGTCTGATATTGAATTGGTTACACTATTATTATAACCTAAGAGATGGGTGATGTTGAGAGGGACTCTGGGTCAGTGCCTCATTCATTGCATAAGAGCTATCACGGCTCAAAGTGCCATCAATCACTGCTAGCCTCTGATATTTGACAGAGGGATTATGAGAACTCTAGCTAATATGAAAGCACAGTCAATCTGTGAAACTCCAGAGCAGCTTTAAGCGTTATTCTACAACGATAATGTGTGAAAGAGTGTTCCTTTGTGCTTTTACAGATCAAAAAGGAAAGTTCTTGGGAGAAAGGATTCTGGAGACCTTTCTGTAAGAAACAGGTTGAGAGCCTCATCCGGAACTAGCAGCCAGCCCCCCGCCAGCAGCACGCTGCCCACCAGCAACGTGCCACCGGCCAGCAGCGTGGGCACTCCCATTAGCAGCCAGAGGTCCCCCGGGCTCATATACAGGAACGCCAAGAAGTCAAACACATCCAACGAGGAGTTCAAACTACTGCTCCTTAAAAAGGGCAGCCGATCCGATTCCAGCTACAGGATGTCTGCCACGGAAATTCTGAAAAGTCCTATTTTGCCCAAGTCTCCCGGAGAGCTGACAGCAGAAGCCCCACAAAGCCTAGAGGAGTCTTCCCCCGCGGTGAGCCCCGATGCACTGTCCCCACTTTCCCCCTGCTCCCCTAGGGTCAATGCAGAAGGATTCTCCTCCAAGAGCTTTCCCATGTCAGCATCTTCGCGAGTGGGGCGCTCGCGGGCGCCGCCGGCAGCCAGCAGCAGCCGGTACAGTGTGCGCTGCCGGCTGTACAACACGCCAATGCAGGCCATCTCCGAAGGAGAGACGGAGAATTCGGATGGCAGCCCCCACGACGATCGGTCTTCTCAGAGCTCAGCGTAGACTGCACAGGTGCCAGGGATGGGCTGCTGACACCGCTCGGGTTCTGGAAGGATGTGAATATAAGAGGCCAATGCTGTAGCAGTCAAAGAAAAAAAAAAGGAAAAAAATTGCAGGGCAATATCGATGCTTAAATGTGTTTGTGTTTGTAAGATGTTGGGGAAACAGAGGACTACAGCTGTAGCTATTTATTACATTACATTTTCTAAAAGGAGGAAGATACTCTATGTCTGTTCTATTTTCTTTTAGCTTCATTTGGTTTATCCCACCCTCATTTCCTTTGTCACTGTAGATTTCAAGGCTATACACTTTCCATAGACTTAAAAGTGACTTTGGTTTGGGTTTGGTATTTTTTTCCTTTGGGTGGGGGGGTGCCTGTTTTTTGTTTGTTTCTTTGTTCCAGAAGTTACCCATTCCCTCACTGTAGTGCTTCCCTAGGAAGAAAGAAAAAAAAAAAAAAAGCTCTTGAGGATTGGTATTTTTCTACACTAAAATGAGCTGAAACAAAATTTAGAAGAACTTAACATATGTAAATACCATATTTTTGATAAAAATTTGTAAATAGAATTATCAAAAAGTGGACATGGCAAATTATTTACTGCATAACAGCTTTGTTTATAGAAGACGAAAGAAGTCAAATGTAATAACTGTATTCTGTGAATACCATTTTCATATCAAACATAAAAAATTCACATGGCCACCGATAACCACTTTCAGTGCGACAAGCCTGAAGGACGGACATTGAGCAGTGGAAAGGAGGAATTCTCCGCCTCGGCGGAGGAAATAGAAAGGCTGACTGCGATGGGATTAAAGTAACCATTTGTCTTTCTAAGGCCGCTCCGAAGAAGCTAACTGAAAAGCGCAGCTGGGAGGGTTACCATGAGGATCGGTGGGGAAGGTGAGCGTGCTTCCAACAGAGCAAAGTCGTGACCGATGCAAAGCCCCAGAGGGTCCCATCCCACGGCCTCCCCTGGGCCTCTATTCTTGCATGGATCACTTCAGAGAGGATAGGTGTGAGAAGAAATAGTACTTAACTTTCATATTCCTATTAGGCTATCGGGATACATAACACAGTCATAACCTCGTAATTATAACCTTTAAACATGATTAGTTTCTGGTTCGTAAAGGAAACAAATAAATTATAAGCATGCAAGAAGTGCTTTCGATTTATCAGTAAATATCCGCGATGAGTTTTCAGTGAAGCTTTCTCTTTGTGCTGATGAGATTCATGCTACCTAAATATTTACAAAAACGACACTGTGAAAACCTAGCTGGGAAATAGGTATGTGTATGCATTATTTATATTCATTGCTGAGCTGGTAAGGGGAAAGCTCTGGTTTGTTGTGCCAGCCACGTACAGTTGGGATCTTGTCTGGTTTTACCAGAAACATGGAACAGGGTGAGGGAGTGGGGTGGGGTGGGAAAGGAGACAAATCAAAGCAGCTGCTTTGATACAAGTGAAGGCAGGGAAATGAAATCTGAATTACTTGAAGTTACTTGAATTTTCTCATCTTAAAACTGCAAGAACATGTACTTTTAAAACTAAACCCATGGGTTGCTTTATACTCTTGATTTTTAATCAGAATAAAAACAACAGGCCTGATTCTCCTTTGGACCACCATGGTTTCCATTGATGTAGCCTTGTTCATGCTACTCAGAGAACAAAGCCCTCTTTGTCCAAAATTGATGCCGTTGGTGTTGGTTGCTGTAGGATGTGGTTTGGAACAGAGGAAAGGGTAGTGCAGAGAAAATAGTGCGAGGATGAATGTGGTGTGCAGTAGGACAGGTCAAGTAGGATGGCAGAAAGAGCATACTCTGGTACTAAAGAAATCAACTAAAAGCTGGCTTTAAGCATAAGTAAATGATAGGGAGGTGGGAGGTGTAAAATGGGGTTTTACTGTGTTTTTTTTACTTTTAATCATGTAATGCATATAGCTGAGAGCTTTTAAAAGAAGGTAGAGCATGTTTTAATGAGAAAGGTTCTACCTAAAACTGTTATGATTTTAGAGAGTCTGAGCAAGTCAGAATGGTTTAACAAATCCCAAATGTTATTCCCCCTAAGGTTCATGTCTGATTTCATCTAGCACAACGTTTAACACGAGAAATATATTATTCAGGGTTTCCTACCATCTACCCGTGTAGCCTGGTTGCATTCGGTGTGTGAGGTAGAATCGCCGTGCATGTGGTACGTGTGTTGGGAAGAGGGGTGGTCTGTCAGCTGAAGGGCTGCAAAATTGGGAAATCTAAATAATCTAGAAGTCTAAAATAGTTTTCAAGAAGGTAGTGGGAGCAAGGTTTTGGAAACAAAAGGCTAATCACATTAGTAGCTTGGTTAAGAAAATAAGTCTGAACACAAGTGAAGTGAATGAATGAGAATGTTTTAAGAGGGAATATTTAGCATATAACAAGCCAATGTCTGGAGGACATGAGGAACGAAGTTTAGATATTGGGCAGAAAATCCTTAGTTTATCATCTTCAGTCATTTTCCTTAAAATTCTACCAGGAGCACTTTTACAACATGTTTAATAGTCCTGAGTTCAAAACTGTAAAGAGAATACAACTGAATTGACTTAGATGATGTCACTTTTTATTGCAAATCAATAATTTCATAGATACGATAAGTATATACACTAAAAAAATGTTTCTGACTGGAACAAAGAGGCAATACTTCACGTACAAAACAGCCACAGAACAATCCCATTATAAGATAGTATTCCTTCTTTCATTTAATTTCCTAGTTTACGTTTAGCAGATTGAAACCCAGATAAAGAGAGATTCTAAATCCACTATGAAGAACGAAGTTCATAACAATGTGGGAGTCGGAGGAAGACGAATGGTGGGGACCTCTGTAGTGTTGCCATTAAGGCACTGGAGGACAAGCTGTAGAGCAAAGGGAACATCATTCACCTCTTGAGACAGGGTACAGAACATGCATCAGGGAACCACTGAACCATCATTTCAACCTACTGTTCCGTCGTTTGCACTGATGTTACAGAAATGGTTTCTGAAGTGATACAGCTGTGTGTTCTGAAAAATAACATTTTTTCCCCCTTTTTTTCCTTTTTTTTCTGTTGTTGTTGTGGCAGCATAGAGGACATGGAATAGTTGTAGCAAATAAAGCATACGTTTGCTTTTGCCAAAGGTCAGTGATGGAGTGCATTTGCTACAATGGTGGCAGATAGAGAAATACTGTAGGTTATGACTTAAAGAATTAAAAAAAAAAAAAAATTTAAGAAGGTTACAGTGTAACTATTTTGGTACTAGCACCAGTTCATGCTGGCAGAAAAGACAATGGTTTATGGACTTGCATCCATTTTGTATTTTTGTAATATTTGTAAATACGAACTTTTTAAATTGTTGCAAAGATGGTTTCTTTTGTAAAATGTTTTCAAAGTTTACATTAAATCCAAGCCTTTGTATATTTTAGAGCTGTGCAACACTTTAAGTCTTGTATTTATTTTTAGTAAAAACGGTGACAGTTTCATTGTGAATCCCTCTCAAAAAATGTGTCAGAGAAGTTTGATTACCTAGAAAGTGTGTATAGAAACAGCAAATAAACGTGACTGCAATTAAATCACACCTTCTCCTTACTTTCTTGTGATTAGATGTGAAGCCTCATCTACAGGCTACAAGTATGCAATTTCTAAAGGTTTTCTCTTCAACTTTTTTTTTTATTTTAATAAACTAAGGGGAAATCTGTATCCAAGTTGTCATTGACTTTAAGTGGAATTTTGCCCGCACGTACAATTTTTCCAGAATATAAAGACTCCTGAATTTGCCCCATGTCTTTTATTGATAAGAAAAAGGCAAGAGAAAGGAAGCTGGGATGAAAAATAGTGGAAAGACTGCTACTTTATCTGCAGCTGGAAAACAAAACAAATTGCAACATTTCAGACCCAAGGCATAGAGAATCCAGTGACTGAACCTTATCAGATAAAGCAAGGCGTGGGCAAAAGGCAGTCCATAAATTCTGAAGAGAAACTTAGAAGCGCAAACGCTACTTTAGCTTAAAATGGTTTGGTTATCAGTAGGATGAGAAGTCAGGACATGGAAGCTAAGTGCTTAAATGATAGCCCCTGCATGTCTCTTCAAAAATCACATACTTTCAGGAAAAGTGGAGGGGAAAATGTGTGTCATGAAACTTTGGGTTATCATTTTGTCAGTAGCTTTTTTACACTGTACTTGGTATTTTAAAAATGTTTATTAAAAAAAAAAAAGCTGCAATGTGCACGTCTGGTGCCTTAGAGCACATGGAAAAAATCAGCTTTGAGAGATGCTGCTGGGCTATCTGCAATCATGCTTTGCAAGGATACAGGCATTGCCCCAAGAGCTGTGTTCTTAGAGTAGGCTCCAAGTGGGAATCAGTTTGCCTAACATTTGTTTTAACCAGATGGCCAAGCAGTTAATGATTATGTAGATCATTTCCTGATGTACTGTGTGTCTTCCCAATCCAGAAATACAGATAAGCAAGACCTGTAAGAAGAGCTTAACCCCTAGAGGCAGGCACAAGCTGCTTTTCCTCTGCCTGCTGTATGCTCGTATATTTTTTCCATGCTCAATGGAAGAGAAGATTAAACATTAGGCTACATAAAATTTAACCAGTGCTTTTTAATATATACAAGGTGAAATAATTGTAATTATCTATAACATATGTGAAATCAGCGACTTTGTAAGTCTTTCTAAAATTCAGACTTCAGTGTGTACCTTTGGGTACATGAACATGGCATACAACTGTCAGGCCCATCCAGTGATAATATAAACTCTATACTATAAATAGTATCACTGCATTATACAAGGTTTTCTCAGGTTGTACTATCCTGCTTCTCAGCAAAGCATCCTACCATGCCGTGTGGGTATTTATAAGGAATGTATATAACCATGGATGGGAAGAATTATGGTTTTGGGGGCTTTGTTTTAGAGGATAATAAAGCACATGGGTGTTAAAACTTAGATGCCACATCAAAAATTTTGACACCTCCCCAGGGTGAAATTCAACCTCCACCCAATAAAACTTCCTATACACTCTTCCTATAGTGTTCTCAGAGACCTAGCAACTCAGCCCACACATGCAAGCCAGTGGGTTCCTCCTTGAGCCAACAAGCAGGAGGCATGTCTTAATCTCCATCTCTTGCTGAAGCATTTATCAGAAACAGGGGCATCGATCCACAAGAAAAAATCCTGTTTCAGAGAGGGGACTAGCGCAGGCATTCATTGCAAGTACTGAGTGTTAGTGCCTGCTCTTGAAAGCACTGCTGCTCACATCTGCCCCTCCGCATAACACGAATACAGTCTGGGAAGCAATGGATCTGATCACCAGATCACAGCCACTGTCGTGGTTTAACTCCAGCTAGCAATCAAAGCCACGATAGCTGCTCGCTCACTCCCCACCCCCCTGCTACCCCTAAATAGGGGAGAAAAAAAGGGAGAAGCTTGTAGACTGAGATTAAAACAGTTGAATAAAATAACAAAACAATACGAATATACTGATACTACTACTAATACATATAAAATAAAAGAAAATATAAAATTAGTGATAGTCAATGTAATTCTTCATGAACTCCGTCTGTGCCAAGCAGCCAGTGCAGGGAAGAGAGCACCCTGGTCCCAAACAGCCAATCTTGGAGAGAGCGCACAAAGAGCAAAAAGGCCCAGAGGCCAACTGCAAAACAGCAGAATAGCAAAAAGCCAAACTAAAGGAACTCCTAAAGGGAACTCAGCTGGAACGGAGCAGAACTGGAACGGATCTCCCCAGCCAGGAAACCCAACACTCATTAAATGAGGAGGTTAACACTAATGGCATAGAATATTCTTATTGATCAGCCTGAATGTCAGTCAAGGTCTGTCCCACCTATGGCCCCCTTCCTTACTGCCTCACACCTGCAGATAGAAAGCCCAGAAAGACCTTGTTCTCCCAGATAACAGTTAAGATAACAGTAAGTTCTTACATTGTCTTCATACCAACTTTAAAACACTGGAGAGTTACTTAAAGAAAAACATTAATTCTGTCCCGGGGTGCTATCTTATTATTCTCAAGCTAAATCCAAACAACAAACATGCTGGCTACGAAAAAGAAGGGTTTCTAGCTGCATGAAGAAAATTAACTCAGTTTCAGTTAAACCAGCACAGAAAGCCAGTCTTCTCAGTGAGGGACACTCCTGTTATCACACCTGTAAAGTGGGGCATTTGGAAGAGCCCGTCGTGCAGAGGCACAGGCAGGCTGACAGTCCCTTTTGCCCCAGCAGCTCCAGGGGTATGTGCCATGTGTAAGGGCTTTCAGGGCACATTAAAGCCAAGGGTAGGGACACCTGAGAAGGCAACAGCACCTCCCGGACTGGGCAGCCAAGAGGCAAGAGAAGGTGTTTCGGTGCCTTTGTTTGGATCCTCCAACACAAGCTCAAGGACAGGACAACAGATAAGCAACTAAGTACAGGCTTTCCCACTAGATTAACTTGCACTGCCATTCAAACTTCCCTAGAGTTGGAAAATCAGAAAACCACTCTGAACGTTAAGAAAAATTTATCCTAAAACAGATGTCAGCATTCTCAGTAACGTTTACTGTCTTCTTAGAAGATAAATTAAAAAGCTGTGCAAAACAGTGATGGCAGTGACAGTATCGTGGATAGGAGTGGTAGCTTTAGTGCACTTTCACTCTAAATAGGAAACTGTCAATCTATTTTTTAATGGAAGATTATCAAGCTCTGACACTAATATTTCTGACTATTGCCATTTCACAAAAAGGCTGCAAACCATAAGCTATTCCTGTGAGGAGACAACTGCATCTATGTCTCCCTTTTTAGTTCATCTGGGGTGAGAGGAGAGGCAGGAACACCTCCCCCAGTCCCAAAAGAAGAATTACACAGGCCAAGGAAATGCCATTTCCTGATCAACTCATAGGTTAATTCAGACTGTTCATCTATACTACAGCAACATTCTCCATACCTAGCAGTGAGGTACTAATGAGGCAGAATAATAAGCCTTTTTGTAATGGCACCTGAACAAATAAGAGAAACCTTGCCCTCTAATAGTGGGTTTGTGATAGTTTTGATTTAATGTTAGGCTGCTTTCTTTTCATACCACTCAAAAAACCACACATCTACAAAATAAGCAATAATCCAATGAGTTTCCTGTGGAAATTCACACTATGGCTTTCACTGAGACTGAGAAAAGTAACATGACTGAGCCTGCGGCTTGGCCAGTCTGTTAACGAGTCACATTGAATCTAGGTTGGGTGGCCTAGTTCTGTTACAAGCCTCCAAAGCTGAAAAAAAAAATATCACCAGATAAAACCATTTTGATGCATAAAGGACATTAAAAATCTGTAAGAACATGGCATTCAGTACCTAAGCGGTCAAGTTTATTTATATATTTAAAAGGCTAGCACAGGACTATTATGTTATTACCAGTATTTAGTCTTCATCCTTTAATGTTTTCCTTTTAAAAAGTACCTTCTTTTGGTATTTACTAAAAGCTTGCTCAGCATCAGTCGGACACCCCTTCCGTAGTTTCTTCATTACGGCTAATGAAAACAAATGGCTTTATGACCACTGAAGGAGGATAGAGCCTCAAAACTGAATCCTCTGGACTGGGCTTCACACTTACACTGTTTTTTTGGGTTTGGTGGATAATTTAAGAGCTGACCCAAAGCAAAGTGAATGAAATGGAGACCATGTTCTCTAAGTACTGATGCCAAACCATATTATCCTAATACTGTGATCCGTTTCTGTGCATTTCACTTTGCCAAGCCAGCTGAACCATCAAACGAATCCTGATAATGTAAATTTAGGCTTTAATTTCTGTTACTTTCCTCAACTCAATGCACAAAACAAGTTTTGGGATCTATGAAGACCAGTGTGTAACCAGAGTTAGTCCACAACTTCACTTGTCAGTTGAAATATCCAACATTACAAAATACCACATTTCAAACCCCGAATGAAAACATACCAGAAAAATATAAAGTAGGTAAACTTATATTTTTATTTTATTGGATCTGATAACCATGAGTACTAGGAAAGCTGGCTGACAAATTAATTTCAGGAAATTTCTTGTGAAAACTCATCAAAGAAAAATAAATTATTTGTAGATCAGGTTTTCTCACTCCTTCTGAAAGTATGATTCTGCATTCAAATGCATTAACTATTGGCTGACTCCTTTCCCTATATCAATTCCCTGCCTACCTCCACTTCCTTCAGTTTTCTTTCCAAATCCATCCTGCCCTCTAGATGATTAGTAAGCCACTGAAACAATGTTTGTAGAAATATGAGGAATGCCTACCAGTTTATATCTTCAAGACAAAACTTTTTAAAATAGCATGCTGTAACTCAGAACAGAAGTGTTATGGCCTCTAGTGTAGATCATTGCTTTGAATTTAGCTTCACTTCTTAGGGATTGTATTCCTCTTGGCCCTACTTTATATATCTTTCTTCTCTTAGCTCCTCCAAATACCGCTGCCCCACAAGAGTATGGAAATCAGACAAACTTTTTCAATCTGTTTCTTTTCAAACCAAACATTTCTTGATCCTTGCCCTGAGTATTTCCTTTCCACTGTCAGCAGTATCCCCTATCCCTTGCTCTGGTACTTCATCTCTCAGTCTGTAACTCACTAGCCCATTTAGCCTGTGGCCTCCCAAGACCCACACAAATAATTATTTTCAGGGACTTCTTCCTTGCATCCATACAAAATGTTGCCCTCTCATAAAAAAGTTGTTCCCGTTTCTGCAGAAAAATATAAAGGGAACATAAAAGCTGATTTTGAACACAGCATTGTCGGCTGGGGTCCCTATTACTCAGGCATTCTACCATCACCTCAAGCTTTACAGAAAAGTGAACTTTGGAGCTTACTCAATGCTCTTTCAGCCCAGTACTTTAACTGGAAAGCATCAGAAAGTTCTGATGTGTTTTGTTGAAGAAACTCGTGCAACAAACTGGATGTACTGCGCTGTTTCAGTTCAAGCTGGAGCTTCTAGGTTTTGGTCTTCTACCTTGCTACCTATGTCAAAGAGCCAAAAGGATTTTAAAACCTGCTAAAATCAGAAAGTGATAAAGGAAGCATTGCCCCATAGTCTCACCCTTAGACACACTGCTGGCTGCCATGCAACTTCACCTACTGGCTGGTCAGTCCAGCTTGACCTGCACTTATTCCTCCCAAATTTACCTCAATCCATCCCTTTCCCTGCTTCCAGTTCCTCTATAATGTGCCACATATTCCTAGGTAACGCCCCCATCCCCACCAGGTCTGAAATGTACTCTAGTGTTGACTCATTGATGGGTTTCACACCTGGANACATCCCTTTCCCTGCTTCCACTTCCTCCCCTAAATATCTCATAACGGTCCTGTGCAATCCTAAAACGCTCTTCCTCCATAATGTGCCACATATTCCTAGGCAACGCCCCTATCCCCACCAAGTCTGAAATGTACTCTAATGTTAACTCGTTGGTGGGTTTCACACCTGGATACTAGGGCTGAGGCCCTGCTGAGGCAGCCCTTGTAGGCACCTAGACAAGGTGTTTGTTCCTCTGAGTCCTTTATTTGGGTTCCCACCTGTCTTTGTGCCCCTGGGTTCCTCTGGGCACGTAGAGAAAGGCCTCTGATGGGCTGATGGCCCTTGGGATGGGCTTGGGAGTAGCTGGGACAAGGTGTGAACTGGACTTCCCCTGCTACTGTCTCTCCATTCTCCTTTGTGGGTGTGCAGACCGGCTTTAAGTGAGGGAATATTAGGTTATGTGATAAAAGATATAACCAGAAATGATCATACCATCCTCTCTCCTTGTACGGAACTTCCCAGACGTCCTTCGCCTCCTGGTAGGGCTATGGGCTGGACATGCAGCGATTGCCCTTCTGTTGCCTTGCTTTAGTATCTGATACTGCTGAGGCATACTTTGGTCTTGCAGGCTGTCATAGAGCACTCTGTTGCCCCAAGCCATGAGCAGATCAGGTTCCATCACCATCCTGCATCTCCTTCCAATCCCTCCCCAAACATATTCCCCTAGAGAGGTGCCTGTGCCTGCCGAGGGGAGTGTGAGCGCACCCAAAGGATGTCTGGGCAGGGTGTCCTAGCCCTGCCAACACCCCATCCCAAACCCTGAATTTTAAAAAAAAAAAAGGGGGGGGGGGAAGCGGGGCAGGCAGAAAGGGGAGGGGCTGAGGTATAGAGACAAAGGAAGCATCAGTAGTGATCAGAAGAACAAAAATATTAGGCTTAATATAGCAAGACTAAGCATAATGTAACAGAAACCTAACACAGAAACAATAGCTCTATAGAGACTGGACATGAGGCAAAGTGGGATGTCCTTGGCTTGCAAGCTGGGAAAGTGGAATGTTCCACTAAATGAAGAAAGAGCTACATGACTTTTGCTGAGTAGCAGCACGAAATGACAAAATGCATGCTCAAGAAATTAAGTCAAGAAGCTGACGCTGCGGGGCAACCACACTGTGAAGACCACTGCGGACCACTAGAGACCCCGACGAAAACTCTCGAATACCAAAGGAGGACTTCCGGCAAAGGGCGGGGTTATGTAAATAATTCATGTTTAATGCATGAGCTAAGCGGTAGAAACAAATGAATATGCAATAGATGCATGTAATAAATACCAAGAAGTGCGAATCACGTGCACGCTCGATTAAAGGAGCAATCCACCGAGCGTCCAGTGCGTTGTAAGCAAAGTGCCCGCTTTTTAACACTTTCAAAACAGTGTTAAAGAGTCTTTCTGCCGACTTTTCAGTATCAGTAGCGCAAAAAGCACAGAATTGTTAGTATAGATAGGTGAGGCTGAAATGTCTACATTTTGTCTCTCCTAAAGTCCCATAGTGTCCCTGTATGAACTAATAAGTGACTTCATACAGTTCTGGGAGAACAACCTTTTGCAGCTTTTAATCCCCCTCTGTTACCAGATTTCTCCATTACAAGTGGTTTGCAAAGAACCAACACTGAACCTGCTGCTGTGATAACCAGACATCACTGCATGCTGACACCTGGGGCTATGGATGGCACACACAAGAGGCTCCGCAGTTTCAGAACAGCAGAGGCCCAACTCGAAGCCACCCACAGCTTTGCCCTCCCGGAGGGACTCGGGGAGCAGCTCAGCAGCGCTACATCCTCCTGAGGACGGAGGAGCCGGCATGAAACCGAACCCACTGCCCTCGCCAGGCCTCGGCTAGCAGAGAGTGTGGCAGCGCCAGGGAACCAAGACGGGCGTAGAAAAAGCCGGGACACCACCCGTGGCGCGAAAGCCGGTGCCCAGCATCACACCTCCGGCGCCGGGGACGAGGCGGCGGCCCCGGGCGCGGCCGGGCGGCTGAAAGAGAGGGCGGCACCGCCCCCGCCCCCCCGCTCCCGTTTGCCAGGCGCGCCCCCGTGCCCAGCGCGCAGCCGCACTGGTTCAAAACGGTTTGTTGCGCACGTCGGAGAAGCCGCTTCCGTTTCCAACGCCGCATTCTGGCCACACCTGCCTGTGCCGGAGCCCCGGCTCGCTCCGCCGCCCTACCCGCCCGAGGAAGACTCCGCGCTCCGCAGCTTCAGCAAGCCATGGCCGCCGAAGGTAAGGCTCCCGGCCGCCGCTCCCCCGGGGGAGGGGAGACGGAACGGGCAGGGCCGCCGGAGCGCGGAGAACGCTCCCTCATCGTTCGCAACGGCCCCAACGCTCTCCGCCGAGCCGGCCAAGCCACGCCCACCAGGCCCGGCGCTATTCGCCGGTTCCGGCGCGCCGAGCGGCCGCCATTGGCTCGCTCTGCTGCCCGTCGCCGCGGCGTCAGTGGCGGTGCGGGGGGGGTTCGAGGCAGCGGGGACGCGCGGTTGGAGCCGCTGCGCGGGCTGGGGGCGGCGGGGCCGGCGGCTTTAACGGTTTCCACGCGGAGCTGAGGGGGTGGGGGTGCCCGGGGCGGGCGGGACGTGCCGCGCTTCCCCCGGGAGCGCTCGGGGCTGGGCCTGCGGGCACCAGCGGGCTCCCGGGCTTTCCCCGGAGACGCGTATTCCCCAGGCGCCCCTGCAGCGTCACTCCTGGCACAGCTGGGCCAAGCGCAGAGGGGCGGCCGTGCGTGGCTGTGCCGCGGTTGAGCTGGAAGCAGGACTCTTCCAGTGAAGTTACTTCTCAGAAGTAATGTGGCCGTGCCACAGCTTGGTTGGTTGCCTCATGGTGTTAGGGCCAGACAGTGGTAGTTGCATGGCGTGTGGTGGGGAAACCCTTTGTTTTTCCTAGTGTTCAAATGGTGGGTGAGCACAGTGGGAAAACGTTGGGAAAACGGCTATGGACCAGCGGTGTCTCAGCTCTGACAGGTGTTTGAGTGCTGCAGTTACGTGGAAACAAAACCTCAATACCGACAGAGATGGGTAGTGGTCCTAAAGTGAGATGCCTGACCTAATGATCTTTCCAAAGACATAAGGCAACTTCTGTATCTTAGAGGTATATGGCCTTCATTTACATGGGATCAAAACAGTTATGTTTCTGTCAGTTACATGCTGAGAATCACAGTATGTCCTGAGTTGGAAAGGACCCACAAGGATCATCGAGTGCAACTCCTGTCCCTGCATATGACAACCCCACAGTTCACACCATGTGTCTGAGGGCCTTGTCCAGTCTCTTCTTGAACACTGCCAGGCTTGGGGCTGTGACACCTCCCTGTGGAGCCTGTTCCAGTGTCCACCACCCTCTGGGGGAAGAACCTTTCCCCAATGTCCAACCTAAACCTCCCCTGGTACATCTTCCTGACATTCCCTCGGGTTCTGTCATTGGTCACCAGAGAGAAGAGATCAGTGGCTGCCCCTCCTCCTCCCCTTGTGAGGAAGGTGTAGATTGAGATGAGGTCTCCCTTCAGTCTCCTCCAGGCTGAACAAACCAGGTGACTTTAGCAGCTCCTTATACAGCTTCCCCTCCAAACTCTTCACCAAGTCAGTAGCCCTCTTATGGATATTCTCTAGTAGCTTAATATCTTTTCTTTTTTATCCTGTGGCACCCAGAACTGCACATAGTGCTCCAGGTGAGGCCGTACCAGTGCAGAGCAGAGCGGGATAATCACTTCCCTCGCTGGCTGGCAATGCTGTGCTTGATGCACTCCAGGACACAGTTGGCCCTCTTGGCTGCAGGGCACACTTTTGGCTCATAACCAACTTGCTGTCGACCAGAACCCCCAGATCCCTCTCCGCAGAGCTGCTTTCCAGCATCTCATCCCCCAGTCTGTATGTACAGCCGGAGTTGCTGTGTCTCAGGTGCAAAATCTGGCGCTTGCCGTTGTCGAACTTCATGTGGTTGATAATTGCCCAGTTCTCCAATTTGTCCAGATCCCTCTGCAGGGCCTCTCTGCCCTCACAAGCATCGACCACTCCTCACAGTTTTGTGGCGTCAGCAAACTTGCTAAGTAATCCCTCAAGTCCTGAGGCTAAGTAATTTATAAAGACATTGAATAGTGCTGGCCCTAAAATGATCCCTGTGGAACCCCACTAGTGACTAAAAGCTAGTGCTTCACCTTGTCCTTCCAAGGAATAATGTTTATACAGTCTCATATCAGTTAAAACTCATTTAACTTGTCATTGCTGTCACAGACCTCTACCCACTGAAGAGGTTCCAGTAGTGTCTTGCTCAGATGCCAAATTTCCTTCTGTGACTTCGTGGTTCAGGGAGATTTTCTGTCTAAAAAAATAATTTCGTTTTTGAGGTGGTTAGGCTTTGGCCAGTTCACTGTGCAATTCTGCAAGTGTCAGTGTGAAGTAAAGGAGTAGGACTGAGGTGTAGGAGGGTGGGAGCTTAGCAGCCCTGATATACTCCTGATGAAGCAAGTGTACAGGCTAATGCCTTGGGTGTCTGTTACTTCTCCTTTGTCCTCATTTTCTTTGTCTCCTGATTTGCTTTGTCGATAACTCGGTGATCTTAACAAATATTAAGACTGTTATTCCTCAGCAGTACAAAAGAGGTGCAATTAATAATATTCCTCAGTCAAAAGGTGCAGTATGAGCTCAAATCTTATTAAACATCAGAGGCCTCTTTGTAAAGCTTGTTTTACTTGGAGTTTTGATCTTATTAGCATCTTGCTAATCCAAATACGAGACCTAAAGCCATGGGAAATATTTTTTTCATTATTCTGCTTCTCACCACAGTATTTGGTTTGCATTTGCTCAATTTATGAACCTATCGTCTTAATCTGTTGCAAATTTCAGTCATGCAGAATCTGACTACAGCATTCTAAATTAGCTACTGTTTTAGTGTTCAGAGACATTTGATAAGCATTTTATCTCTCATAGATTATTCTGATGTCTCTGAACTATGACAGCTTATTTAGATTAAGGACAAAATTATAAGAAGTATGCTAAATTCAAGGGTGCAACTTGAGGTGGATAGTGCTTAATTTTTCTGAGTGTAGTATTTAAGCATCTTTATAAAATCTAGTTTGTCTTACACATAGCTTCCATGGCTGTCTGTTGCACCCAGGAGTATTGAGATCCTGTTTGCACAAATACAGAGATGTGTCTAACTGAATTCTTAGCAAATGAAGAAATAACATTGGATTTCTGTGAAAAGATTGATTTCGTTTTAGTGATTTGTTAGGAGCCCCTAGGAATTCTGTAGTAGAGGTTAGGATAAGATTTAGTACTACTCAGTGCTTTCAGCTCTCTCCTCCACCTCCCTTTACCGTTCCATACCTCCATGGTTACCTACATTTCAGTTTCCCCAATAAGCGAGAGCATTCATCAGGTAATGTCAGCTCAGTACAAGCCCTTCCTTATCCCACTGGTTTATGTGGTGTACTGAATTAGTAATATACATGGGGCAAGCAAAGTAGTCTGTCAGCTTGTCGTCACACTTCAGCCAGATGCGGTTGTATTTCTGTGCTTGTAGCTTTGATTATCATAGTAGGCACAAATGTGGTTAAAACTCATTTTTGTCTGCAATGAGCTTGAGGTAATATGCAAAAGTTACTCGAAGTTGTGATGAGATGATGCTATCCCTGAAAGGCATCATGGCACTTGTGTCACTGCACTCTCCTTTGTGTTAGTTCCTTTTTTTGTGTGTGTACGTTAGCATAAGTGTCAGACCATAAACAGAGCAGGATCTGGTTGTGGTTAAAGTTAATGCTAGCTGGCTCTGCTTTTGTGATGTAGTTTAAGCCCAGGTGAGTTCCTTGATATATCCTTTATTTGTTTGGACAGGGTTACTTTGCTTCATTTGCTTTGGTATTTAATTCGTAGTTGCTACAGAGTTTTTTGAGCTTTTATGTTTGTCTTTTGAACTCTGGCTTTGAAAGAGTTCATGTTTGGGGTTTTGTAGGGTTTGTTTGTTAGTTCTCTTGATCTTTATTATTTCTTGATCTTTATTATCAACATATTTCCATCTCTAAATTATTTTAATGTTACCCCCTCACCCCCCTGAGTTTTCTTTATGATGCAGTTTGGTTCTATTTGTTTATCATTCTTATGTATCACATTTATCTTCTGTTTCAGCTATTTTCACCAAAGGCTATGCTACTATACTGCTTGTGGATAGGTGACTGAGCAGTAGTAAAAAGATAAGCAGTCATTTGGTTGCTGGAGTATGTTGATCAAATGACAAGAGTTTCCAAAGAAGAGAGAAAATTTTCAAGTCATAGTAACTTTAAAATATATTTCCCTGTTCCTTATTGGAAATAAATTTTTTATGATGCTTGGTTTTACTTTTCTGCATAACAAGCTGTAACTTGATATAGTAACATAACTTCTGATGCAGGGTTTGGCAAGCATTACATTTCGCACGTAAATCATTGTGAAAGCTGGGCTCAAGTTTAGGTGCCTTTAACTTTATACAAAGACCTGCTTCCTGATTATTTTGTGCAGAAGCAAAGGAGAGCTCCTGGTGAAAGAATTCTAAACAGTGAACGTAAACAGCTTTTAAGTTAAAAAGAGCACCACCAGTCTTGGTGTTCTAATTTGGTCATTTCATAGCACTGTTCTGTCTATAACTATCCTTCTGTACAATGCATCTGTTATGAACATCTACCTTATTATAGCATACCCTCCTGCCTTACTGAAAATAGTAAGTCATAGTCTATACCATATAAACCAGAATATGCATTAAGTCTGAGAAGGAAATTAGTTGGGTGACATTTTCTAATTTTAGATGGTTGTCACTTAGGTTTTCAAACAGAACTTCAGAGTTCTCTTAAACTGATAACTTGTTCCAATGGTTGGATAAACCAGCCTCTTACTGTAACGCATAATTCACTTCACAATAAAAGTATTTTTTAAAATATCTGAATGTAAAATATTTGCCTAATCACACTTTTAAAATTTATAATTACCTTTCAAGACTTACTGGAAACATCTGAATATCTATGTCATGATATTTTATGTCGGTGGATTTAATTAATGCAATGAAATTATTAAATTGGCACAAGAAATGCACTTGCATCTTCATTCAAGTCACAAGTAAAAAATATGATGGCTTCATTTTTATTTTTTTCAGGAACACAGCTTAATTCACAGAATCTGGCAGTTTGTGGTTTCTACTTGAGAAAGACAGATATGTATTTCATATTGTTTGGTGCTATATGTATGGCATTACATATTCTAGCTCATGTCCGCTCAGCTAAACTCATTTTTGCTGGGCAGCTATGCCCCAGCTAGCTTTTTGGCCTCATTTACTAGTATAAACAAAGCTATTGAGTGCATGGTGATTGGTGGGTGTTTCGGAACAGACCCTCAATTTGGTGGAATAGTGTTTCCAAGTCTGATGACAGCCAAATCCAAACCCTGCTGTATTATTTCTTCTGAATTAGATGGGAGTACTACCCAGAGGGAGAATTTTATGATCTGTGTAATTCAGCTTCTTTGCCACCTTTTGGTCTCTTAAGAAACTGGAACAAGAGGGAAGAGAGCAGGATTTAGAGTGAATTGTTTGTATAAGAATGAAGAACCAGACCACTCTTCCATGCACACAGGCCTGATTCATCCCTGGAGCTCAGTCTGTCCTGTGCACTGAACAACATAGAGATCCTGTGGAAAATACAGCATGTGTTCCTATAGTTAGTGTGTCATTATGTGTGTGTGCTGGCTGAATTTATTTCCTAGTTTTAGTGTTTCACAGGGTGATTCCTTCCATTAATTTGCTTCATCAAGAATAAACTCCACTCCCTCCTCTGCCCTCCCCAAAACACCAGATATAGATGTAATAGCTATAATACAGTTACTCTGAAACTAGGGCATTTTTTCATGATGCAGTATGTTTAATTGGAAAAAATTTGGTACTGGAGATTTGCCATTCAGTGCACAGTATGTCATTGGGAGCCAATGTTTCGTTTGATCTGAATATCAAATATGCAGTTAGGATTTATATGCTGATTTGTTTCAAGTGTAAATGTTTAAGCATTTCTTATTTGTGAAAGTAAAATTTTAAAACCAAATTAATATGTCTTGCTCTATTGGATGCTTGAATGTGAATAGTGGAGTTCTCAGAAGTGCTTGTTACTGACTTATAACTGTTCCTGTTGAAGCTGAACACTGTAGGAAGAGTTGGGTACTAAGCAGTTTCAGGAATCGTGCCAACTAAGCAATAGTAAGCTGTTTCCCTTCTAGTGCATGTTCAAACCTCAGTGGCTGTGTTTAAAAGTGACTTCACATTTAAATGCTAAAGTGAAACTGGTTTTAAATTAGCCTGTGATACAATTCAGATAATGCTAGATGTGATACAAGCACTACAGCTGTCATCTGATATGCAGAATGGTGTCCTGTTTCTCTTTCTGTATATGCTAATAGATTATGTCTCTGTGAATGTTGAGGATGATGTTGAAGCAGTGATTATGGACCATGGAGAAAATGGACTGTCCGCAGAAAGCTGCATGGCAATGGGACAAAACTCTGAAGTAAACAGTGGTGTTCACCATATGGCTCAAGTTGCTTATGGTAATTACCGTTCATTTTTATTATGATCTAATAGTTGGTGGCTGGTTTTAGTGCTGTATGTTCAGTACTGCTGTCATTAATGCTTTTTGTGTCACCTATATCTTTAAAACATATTTTATTAGAAAGCTACTTTATAGAAATTGCATTGCAATGGGTTTAAAAGAGGGACCTGTTTAGTTATTACTACTAACCTGCTCAAATATTATGTTTTAAAAAGACAGTTTTTTACTTACTTACAAATTAAGTATACCTAGGAACGAATTAGCAAGCAATTTGGATAATAAATGTCATGAAAGAACCTAACACAAAAGATGAGGGTTTTTTAGATAAACAGTCTAATTTGGTGGAGCACCGGGGATCCTGATGTGTAGTGATAGTGAGATGGTTGTTTAAGGTGGTAAATTATTAGCTGTAGGTAGCCTCTGGTGATTGTCTGTAATTCATTGTATTTGTTGTAGCATGCAAGATCGAAGTCTCTCAGAAACCTTACCCAGTTCTCTGTTGGCCCAGAAAAAAAATTAGTCATAGCTGTTATGAGCATTCAGTAAGTCCAGTAGCAGTATTACCAAGTTAGCAAGGAAAATGTGTGTAATTAGATGATGGTACTGTCACAGAGGCACCTCAGACATCGATTTAGACAGATGATAAACGCCAAACAGATCTGGGAAAGGAATCATAGAATCATTTGGGTTAGAAGAGACCTTAAAGATCACCTAAAGCCAAGCCCCCTGCCACAGGTACACCTTCCATTAGACCAGGTTGCTCAAAGCCCCGCCCAGCCTGCCTTTGAACACTTCCAGGGATGGGGCATCTGCAGGTTACCTGAGCAACCTGTTCCAGTGCCTTATGACCCTCATGGTGAAGAATTTCTTCCTTATATCTCATCTAAACCTACCCTCTTTCAATTTAATCCACTACCCCTTGTCCTATTGCCACATGCCCTTGTAAAAAAGTTCCTCTCCGGCTTTCTTGTAGGCCCCATTTAGATACTGGAAGGCTGCTGTAAGGTCTCCCTGAAGCCTTCTCCAGGCTGAACAACCCCAGCTCTCTCAGCCTGTCTTCATAGCAGAGGTGTTTTAGCCCTCTGGTCATCTTCATGGCCCTCCTCTGGCCTCACTCCAACAGTCCCATGTCCTCCTTATGTTGCGGGCCCCAGAGCTGAATGCAAGAAAGGAAATTCTGGAGCTGGGTGGGAGGGTAGGTAGGTTTTAATCTTCCACTAAGAGAATGAATGCTAAGTAATGACATATGTATTTTTATTATTCAGTTATAGATTGTGATTTCGAAATGATATTAGCTACACCAAATCTACCATGGATCTTGCGTATGTAGCATCTGTCAACTCTCCTACAACAGTTGTCTGGGCTCTTAATGCAAAGACCATTTTCTTTTTTTCTAGGTTATGATACTGAATGTATTACTACTTTTCTGTCCTGCCTCTGGCCCTTCCTCTTCTAGTACATAAAACAAAATTGGTTGTCTTTGCTTTTCAGTGTTTCTCTTAGCTTGTCCCTGTCCTATTGGATTTGTTTTCTCCTCCTTCACTTCTGAGATATTGGTTCTTCTTTCTAGCTAGGCCATGAAATTAGTTCCATTATTTTGCAAAAGTACTAAGAGGTACCCTGGTAACTTTTCTCATGTGACCACTTTTACTTGGGAAGAACTTACTGTAGATATCCACAAAACTTCCCCACCATACTTTTTCAGCCTGACCTAAGCTCTGAAAAGCTCCTTCATAGCAGATAGTATGGTGGAGACTTGGTCTTGCCTTTTTATGCTAGCTCGTTTTTTTTTTTCCTCCTCATTTCTTGGAAGCTGTTCAAGGTCTTGTTTAGCTTCTTAAGTTTTACTTGTCTTTTAAATCTTCTCTTATCTGTATCTTGTTATCTATATAGTGCTTGGCCTGTCTATAGCTAGCATATATAGACCTCAAGAGGAAAGAGTTAGTTACTTTTTTTTTCCTTCCCCTCTTAGGAGTGTTTTTGTTTCCTTGTAAGGAAACTGAGGACAGTTTGAGGTAGAAACCTGTAAATGATGGACAGGCAGATTTGGCAGTAGAGTTATGCTTTTTCTCTTAGCTGTGAAAATTCTTTAACAGTCTTCAAAAGGTAGGCTTGGCAATTGTGTGGTCTTCAAAAGAATTGGGATGGAGGAGTGATCAACTGTAGTAATGGCTTTTTAACTGTGTGCCAGGCCTGCAGGTGAAGATGTGGAGGCATTTTCTGTGCCACTTGTGGATAGTTGGTATTTGGTAGCCCCTCAACTACACTGGCTCGACAGAGGAGATACCTGGAGCAGACCTGTTTTGTTGCACTGTGCTTCAGTGACAAAACTGGAGGGGACACCATAAGTGTAGGGAAGGGACAGCTGAGGACTAAACAAATGGGAACTGTGTTTTACATTGTGTGTGTGTGTTGCCTGAATTTCAGTTAATTTGTTTTGTTGGGGTTTTGAATTCTGTGCCTTTGTACAATTGGAACTGGAAATGAGAACAGAGAATCAACAGTGAAAAGCAAAGCAAATGAAACGGAGCCTGGTGACAGTTTAGAATAAAGAATATTAAATTTAATTTACCAATTTCAGATCTAAATAAATCGGATTTATAAGTGTTTAATAATGTGCTAGTAAAGAAATTTCGGATAACCAAGGAGTTTGAAAGTTGAAAAAAGTGTGACTGTGCATGTTTTTTGTAGTGAAATGTTTACTTCAATAGGAAACCTGCTGATATGCTTTGATTTCTCTCCACTTTTCCAGGAAGTGAAGGCTTATCAGTGCTATCTGAGCGAGTGCCATCACAAATGAGCCATTCTGCAAATATGCAGAGAGGAAATGGTCACAGCCCTGAAAAAATGGATTTTGTGTTTTCGCATAATAAAAGAAAACGACTTGCCCCTTCTCTAGTGGGACGGAATGTGGTATGTTTCTGCAAACAGTAGCCCTTTGTTTTGAAGCCAGTTTCAGTCTTATTGGGAATGTCATTTTTCCTTCACTTTTGTATGCTTGTTTGATGACATCCCAGTGAAGAAGTGTGGGTAGGATATCCATGTAGTGCGTGGAAGCTTCTAGCAAGCATAAAACCTTGTTGTGCTGGATACTGTATGTGCATATAACAACAGCTAGTGTACAACAGAGAGTAATTTATACTAATTTCCCATGTAGATGCTATTATTTTTTTCAGTAAAAATCTCTTCGTGCAATTTAGGATAATAAGAGTTCAAACTCGAGTTGAATAACGATTTGTCTCCATGAACAATGCACTCCAAAGACAGATTACATATAATTTTAACTTGAGGCAGTCACAAGCTTCATTCATGTCAGCATGCAGAGGTTAATTCTTACATTCCAACAGTCAGGATGTCTTTGATGCTATAAAAGCAGCTTTACTCTGTTTAATTCTGCTTGTTGTAAAACAAACAAACCCAACACCCACACACACCCAACCTTCCTTTTTTAAAAATAAGACCTGATTAAATATGATATACTTAAAAAAAAATACCACCAGCAAACCACCACCACCAAAAGACTGACAAAATCTGTGAGGTGTGGTGGAGAGGAACTGCTCCTCCAGTAGGAGAAAAATTCCACAATTGTCCGGGTGGTGGCACTGTTGATTCTTGTCTCAAAGCAGTTTTCAAGCTGTAAGAAAATTACATATTTTAGCTTGTGAATAGACATTTTTAGAGCTTCTCTGTGCATACTTATACCCATTGAAATAAATACACATTTTTTTTCAAATCGTTTTATTTAAATTACTGTAAAATCTACATGGAGTCTCATAATTACATAAGCTTGGTTATATAGTACATATATAGTTAGATGAGAAAGTTCTGGCCTTAGAATAACCAAATAAAAATACATATTATTCTATAAATTTGTATGAAGTTCTTATTAAATGAGAATAAGATACTCTGAAACCAAAAGGGAGGTGAGTATTCTTATGACCTAACCACAGGTACATAAATGAGATTACTTTTTTAAGTTTTGTAGCCAGGGCCCTGAGTATAGGTATAACTGAAAGTGTTGAAGTTGGATTACTGACAGTTTCTCTCTGTGGTTTCTATTTTGGATTATTTCATTATTCAAAACATTAAAAGTTCTTTGTCATTTCCCAGATGAGAACCAGGGAAGGAGAATATGAAGATAGTGACAGTATCATTTATGAATATGAACCAGACTATGAATGTGTAAGTTAATTTTCTTTTGTTTGGCTGACTTTGAAAAGTTGCTTTGGGAATGCATTATTTGGGGTAGACTAAAATAACACTGAGGTTTGAAGTTGGGATTTCTAGGTTTAACATGTTATCCTAAGACTGTGTATATAATATATTACTAGCTTACACTTCTTTTCTTTTTTTTTTTTTTTAATAAATTNTAAATTATTATTTTAATGAAAAAGAGGAGTACTGTATCTGAAGCTTCCTACACTGGAGATCAGCAGAAAACTCTTATGGAGGTCCTCAGTTATTGCCAGGTATTTTTTTTTCCCTTTGTTTCTGAAATGGCATTTAAACAATTTGAGTTAAATTTCAGAAAGATTTGCAATCTATATTTTATAATCTGTGACTTCAGTCTTTCTGGTTATTTACTTGTTAGTTGCCTGTTTAACTTCAATATTTTCAATGAAAAAAACCAGTCTACTTATTCTCTGAACTTTTCACGCCATAGCTGGCAAGAATATTTTTCAAATATAAAGCTTTAATACAAAATGTGAACTCTAGGGATTCATTGGGAGGTGCTTCACAGTAATGGGAAAGATCTGACTGTCATACACACAGCTTTGGAAGGTACATGAGGCTTGCCCAAAGTGTGCCAAAATCCTGGTAGTGTTGTTGACGAGTTCTTTGCTTTTGAAGTGGCGGCTGGCAAGATTGAAAATCATTGCACTGAAAATTAAAAGCATCCCATATTTTTTTCAGGTGAACGTTCATGTGAATCTAGAGTCACAGTACTCTATAGAGTGAAAGAGATTCAGGCCATGCTTTAGGGAGGACAATTTGTGAGAGGCTTGTAGCCAAGTATTAATATCTTGTAAGTCTCTTTAAGCGTATACTCCCCAGTGCTGTGGAAGAAAATTGACTAAGATTGTGTGATTAACGTTCTTGTCACTAGTCAGGGAACCTGTGCTGTAGCAAGTAGCAGTGATGAGAAGCTATAGCCTCTTTTGCTGCCTACTAGCCCCTTTCTGTCTCCTTCCCCCCGCTGTTACCCTCTCCCAGAGTAAATCTGCCCTAGGGCTACATGAAGCCTTTTAAAAATGCCTGTACTGTCCACAATGATTTAATGTCTTTTAGTGCTTCCTCAAGATATTTCTAAATTTTGGGAAGATTTATAGATTCTTTTGTCCAAGGATTTTTTTTTAAGATAGCTATCTTATTGAAACCTAACTGTTGGTTTTGATAAAATTGAAAAGAATTTGAAATTCTATCTACTACAAATCCATCTAGTGACTTTTTTTTATAGCTGTATGTATTCTTAAACATTTTCTCTGTCTAGTTATGCTATAGGGCTAACAAAAGAAATCGCTTTAGTTAAAGACACATTTCCTCTTTGTAATTCATATAGCTATAATATCCTTGTGTGTTTTTTTCAGTAATAACTGATGACAAGTGCCTCAGATGTGTTTTCAAGTTGGCAGTGTCCTTTCAATACTACATTAATATTCTGTTATCTAATTCCTTTATACTGTTATGGCATAAAGTGTGTGTCTAAATTGCTGTGTAAGCATTATGTTTGAGTTGCTAAATCCTGGAAACACAGAAGAAGGAACTTTCTGTTTCACACAGTAACATACATTAATAACTGATGGACTTTGAATGCTGTATTTGGTTTTTATGTCTGAAACTTTTGGCCTTTACAGCAATACTTTTAAAAAGTCTATTCCTGATGGCTTTAGTCAGGCAAAACAAATTTTTAACATCTGAAAGAAAATTTGACCTTGGGGACTGACTGGAGATCAGAAACTTTCGATAAAACAAGTAGTTTTTTCAAATTCTTTATCTTTCATCCTCTAATTAAAAATGTGGATGCAGTTGATTTCAGTGCCATGTTTGTTATGAAGAACGCAGCTGTGTTGATTTCTCCGTACATCATTTACCCCTTTCTCATTTTCACAGAATCACAGGTTGGTTGAGGTTGGAAGGTACCTCTGGAGATCATTTGGCAACCTCCATACTCAAGCAGAACTACCTAGAGCGAATTGCCAAGGACCATGTCCTGATGGCTTTTGAGTATCTCCGAGAAGGAACACTGCACAAACTCCCTGGGCAACCTGTGCCAGGGCTTGGTCACCCTCCCAGTGAAAAGGTGTTTCCTTGGTTTTCAGAGGGGACCTCCTGCTTTTCAGTTATTGCCCCTTGCCTCTGGTCCTGTCACTGGGCACCACTGGAAAGAGCATGGCTCTGTCCTCTTTGCACCGTCCCTTCAGATATTTGTATCCATTGAAGAGATCTGTGCCTGAGCTTTCTCTTCTCTAGGCTGAACAGTCCCAGCTCTCTCAGCCTTTCCTTGTAGGAGAGATGCTCCTGTCCTTTAATCATCTTCATGGCCCTTTGCTGGACTCTCCAGTATGTCCATGTCTTTACTGAACTGGGGAGCCCAGAGCTGGACCCGGCACTCCAGATGTAGCCTCACCAGTGCTGAGAAGAGGGGAGCGATCACCTCCCTAGGCCTGCTGGCAATCCTTTGTCTAACAGCCCGGGGTACCATTAGTCACCTTTGCGGCAAGGGCGCGTTGCTGGCTCACATTCAACTTACTGATCACCAGGACACCCGTCTCCTTTTCTGCCAAGCTGCTTTCCAGCTGGGTGGTCCCCAGCCTGTACTGGTGCCTGGGGTTGTTCCTCCTCAGGAGCAGGACTTTGCACTTCTCCTTGTTGTACTTCATGAGGTTCCTGTCAGCCTGTTTCTCATGCCTGTTGACATCCCTCTGAATGGCAGCATGACCCTTTGGTTTATCAGCCACTCCTGCCAGCCTTTTGTCATCTGAAAACTTGCTGAAGGTATGTTCTGCCATCATACAGATTGCAAATGAAGATATTAAATAGGATCAGACCCAGTATTGACCCCTGAAGTACTCTGCTAGTTACTTGTCTTCATCTAGACTTTGTGCTGTTGATCACCATTCCCTGGGCCCATCCATTTGTCCAGTTTCCAATCCACTTCACTGTCTGCTCATCCAACCTGTACGTCAGCAGCTTGTCTGTGATGATCTTACAGAAGACAGTATTGAAGGCCTTCCTCAAATCCAGGTAGACGATATCCACTGCTTTCCTCTCGCCTACCAGGCCAGTCATTTTATCATAGAAGTTTATCAAGTTGGTCAAACATGACTTCCCCTTAGTGAAGCCATGCTGTGACTACTCTAGTGATTTTTTTTTTTTTTTTTTTTCTTTTTTTATTCATCTGTTTGGAAATTATTTCCAAGATTAGCTGCTCTGTCACCTTCCCAGGGCTAGAGACGAGGCTGACTGGCTTGTAGTTATCTGGGTCTTCTTCCTGCTGTTCTTCAGCATAGGAGTGACATCTGCTTGTGTGTAGTCTTTGGACACTTTTCCCATTCACCTTGTTTGATCAAAGGTTATCAAGAGTGGCCTCGCAATGACATCAGCCAGCTCCCTCAGCACTCATGGGTGCATCCCATCAGGCCCCTTGGACTTAATCTGTGTCTGGTTTGCTGGATTCCCTGACCAGATTTTTCTTCCGTTCAGTGTCTGTCTTCTTTGTTCCAGCATTTCCCCTTCGTCATTGGAACCAGGGGCTCCTGAAGGCCAGTCTTGCTAGTAATGGGTGAGGCAAAGGTGGCATTGACTGCCTCAGCCTTTACCATGTCCTGTGTCACCAGGTCCCCCATCTCATTCAGCAATGGGCCCACGTTTTCTCTACCCTTCCTTTTGTCACCTCTGTACTTACAGAAGCCCTTCTTGTTGTCTTCGGCATCCCTGGCCACATTCAATTCCAGTCGTGACTTTTTCTTTACAGATAGTATTTCTTTCTCAATATATTTGCCATTGGTGATATAGAAATCAGTATTTCAGTAGCTGCCTATAAGCCTTTTACCTGTGTACTTGGAAACTTGAAAACTATGACTTAAAATAGCATATCATAATACCTAACTTACTTTAGAGCTTGTCAGTAGCTTTTTAATATAAAACAAAACATACCAAATAAGTAAAAATAAAACATCTGCTGGAAGCAGGTAGAACAGCCTTTAAGTGCCAGCCGCATTAAAGTCACATTAGTAAGCTTCTCTGAGAATTCTTTGTACTGTAATATTTACCATTGTTATATGCATTTTCTATCTAAGTTGGTCTTTAATATGCATATGGAGTTTATATATTATGTACAGATCTTAATTGGTTTTAGGGAGGGAAATTTGCCCTTGATTTAATTTTTATGATTCCTTCAGATTTAAATTGGGTTTTTGTGAAACAATACTGTTTTCATCTTTGCTTTTGTTGTCAGGCCATGTATGATGCCATTCAGAAACTGGATAAAAAATTCGACTTGCTTCACTGGAAGGTCTCAGAAATGCAGCATACTCGTGTAAAGCCACTGTTGCTCAAACCTGTGAGTAGTAAAGGCCTATGACATTTTTCCTTTAATTCTTTCACTTCCTCTGATGTTTATTAAAAAAAAAATCCTTTCCTTTCACTAAGATTAAAATTAGTAGCAAAGTAGTAGACTTAAAGTCCATTTAAATTAAATTATTCTAGATTTCTTACTCTATGCCAGCATCAGTCTCGTATGTTGTTATTAACCAGTTGTCACAGATTGGCCAGTGGCCCCCATCAAATTTGGGATGCTGTGATAGATGCTATAAAATTCTGTTTGTATCGGAAAGAACAGAAATGAGTTGTGTAGGTTAAGTTTTAGACCTGGGTATGTTGGTGTTGTTGCTTTATGAGATGTGTACTGCCCATTGGTTTCTGTGGCTAGAAGAGAGTTTATGCATCACTCACACAGGCTAGTTTTGACTAACTGATTTTTAGATCTCAACAGTGTGGTGTCATATCCATTATGGTATAGAATTGTATGTACCCAATAAAACATCTTTTTTCAAAATTCTTGAGAAGGTTTGATATTGAGTACACACTGTCTATTTTTGTTCCTATAGTCAATCCACTATTAACTAAGGAGATAGAATATTAGTACTTGTAACTCTGCTCTTTAAAAGAAAAACATAACATGATTTTTGAAGAAGGTTGTAAAATCCATGATGACCTTTCTTTGTCAGCAATACTGCAAAGCTTTTAACATGGCAGAGGTGATCCTACTGTCAGGGAAAGTCAAGACATCAGCAAGGCTATTTGCTTTAAGGGTGGGTAAGAATGATGGCATTCTCGTGCATGTCAGTTATCAATAGGATACCAGGTTTTATTAGGGAATGCGTTTTTGTTGACAACTCCAAGCTTGTATTGTCCACACATCCAAAAATACGAAATTCGGGAAACAGACTGGTCTATTGGTCTTATCAGCTGCACTTGGACCCTGTGGCCTCTGCGCTCTTACCCTCCCCTCTGATCATGTGGGATGGCAGCTGCTTTAATGTTCAGATTAAAAGTGACCTGCAGTGCTTTTTTTGAAGAAGGCTTTTATCGCTATAAGGTGTAGAGGGGAAGCCAGCAAATGCAACCTGCTGACCATTTTCTTAAGTTCTGCTAGCACTTCATCTCTAAAATCATCAGGAATACTGTAGGCTGACAAGTTTTAAATTATGTTTTGACTGTTCTTTTTTTTTTTTATAGAGCTTTTTAAAGAGCCTTTACAAAGCTGCCTTTCTCATTATGTATTTCTCTGACTTTTTAGAAAGCAATTGTGCCAGCATCCCAGTTGGAAACTTGAGACACTTTGGAGTTGACAAGTGTTGGAACTACAAGTGAGAATAAAAGAAAGTAGAGGGAAGGCTAAAAAGTAATAGCACGGGCTTCATGACAGTGGTTACTTCAATGAAGAGTCTGCTGCCATTAGCATAATTACTAAAATCTAGTCTTCCTTGTTTGCAAAAGAAAAAAATGACCAGATATGTCTAATTTAACCTTCTATTTGTTTTCTGAATTGCATTTGCAGAAACCAGTTGGATTTACATATAGAAGTTCCAGTCATTTGCCTCAAGGAAAAATAAGAGTACAAAAATCTATGGAGAGGGAATCAAGTCTTCATGTGTCTTCGCCAGGCCAGGGAAGGCATAGCCCAGTCATAAGGGTTGCGTTACAAAATGGCCATATTCAGGTCAATTCCACCATGAAACATGCTCAACAGAGTCTTGAGCTGGAATTGCAGCACCCTGTTCATAGGCAGAGCCCACCGCTCCCCACTATAGTTTCTACACATTCGTTACATTCATCATACACAGCATCTAACAGAATGCCCGACCTTTCTCCACAATCAAATTTCGTAGGCGGCGTTGTGGAGAATACCGTCAACGTTGTATCATCACCACTGGCGTCAGCATCGGTGCCAGCACCCTCTGAGGCCAGTCTCGGAAATAATGCTGTGGTGATGAACTACAGAAATGAATCTGGGAGTGTGAACATCAGTAAAGAGCTGCCATCTTCTCCAACCTCCATCAATCCTAGCTTTGGTGAGTTCCTTTGTAATAAATACTCAGAAAAAGGAAATAAAAAAACCTGCTACTAGTATAAAAAAATGCCTAAAGAAATCGTTATAATTATTTAGCAGAAGTGAAAGGAGCAGAACTGGTAGCCTTACAAGCATTTCTAGAGTAGAATACTGTTTAAAACTCTTAAACAAAGGTCATAGGAGTGTTTAATATGCCAGGGATCACTTAAAAACCTCTGCAGTATATATACAGTTTTATAGACTGCTACAAGTTTTTGATTTATAGTACATGCTTTGAATTTTGTTTAAGACTGGGCCCTCTTTTTCTTTCTTGGAACTCTTGATGTCAACTATTTTTAACCTGTGTATATGTCGTAGATAATGAATGCGTGCTATACATATATTTAAAAAGACAAAAGAGGTTGTCAGTAAAGCTGAGGCATATGCCTGTATACATGTTTTTTGTTTAAGAGAGCAACTTACCTGATTTGTGTGAAGGAAATATCTGTTTTCTTCTTATGGAGGATTTTATCAGTGAAGAATCCTTTTTATCATCAAGTCCTCCAGTGTTTGGTTTCTTTCAAAATACTTAATTCCACAGAAAATGAAGGATTCCATAGATCATTGTGTTATGATAAACAAGCACGTGTAAAATAGCACCATGTTTTAAAAACGAATGCATTTCTTTCTGAAGTATAAATCCCTTGAGTCACATGGAAGGCTGGGCTGTGAGTTTTTTGTTGCTTTTGGTCCAAAAAATAAGTTCATACAGCTCGAGCTGCACAAATAGTAGGTCAAATATTTTGATACCTATCTGCAAATTTGTAAACAGTGTATAATTTATCAGTACTATGTATGGATATGCCATTTTTCATGGGTCATTGTCTTGAAACCATACGTGGTATCTGCATGTGTGCAAAACAGACCAATCTGAACATTTTGGACTCCTTAGTGTTTAATGTATTTTCTTATGTGTTATTATTTGAGTTAATTATGTTGGTGAGTAACGTGAATTAGAAAGATACTTCTGTTATCATTGCAATTTGAAGTTGCTTTTATAAGAGCAAAGATGGCTAATACATAGTAAAATTAGCTGTAGTAGAAAATATAACCAGAGAGTACCGTAGAGTTCAAGAGAAAGAGTTTGAAAAAGTATTCCTTTTTTTAACAATTTGGTTGGGTTTTTAAATTTTTTTCTTCAAATGTTTTTGTTTTACGAAAGAGTTTGTTGGTGACCCAGTGAGAAATGTGAAAGTTCTTGGAAACTATTTGATGAAAGCTCGGCAAAAGACTAAACCGAAGTACGCAGCGCGCTACTTAGTTCGTGTCTTGTTCCCCAAGGAAACGTTATTGTGCAGCATTATGGGAGTGAGTGCACGAGGGCGCAGAACATTGGATCCAAACAAAATTGCTGCTATAAGAGGTACGCTACTTTTCAAAATGCACAGATTTACTTCTTTAATACTTAACGAGTCTTTAACTTGCAAGGAGTCCTTATCTGCGTGTGTCTGCTAGTTGTCGTCTAGCAACTAGTGAACTGATAAATGCGGTACTGGGTGTGCTCTGCTCTGCTGTGTCTTGGTTTTGAAATTCCTACTTTGTAATTCTCAATGTTGCTTTTTCTTCAATGTGGATAAAAAAAAATTCTGATTACTCCTAGTTTTGTGTACTTCATGTTCATCAGTCATTCTGAATTTTTCATTACAACTTTGTGGGTTTTGTGGGGTTTTTATGGTTGGTTGGTTTGTTTCTTATTTTGTTTGGGTTTTAGCCATGGTATACCCAGGACAAATGTTAACTGGTGATTCTTAAATACTCTTCTCTTTCTTTTAAGTTCACTGCTTTTGTTTGTTTGAGAAATGGTGAATATGGGCAGGGCATTTACACAGATCACATGGCATGTATGTGTGAAGCTATAATTCTCCTGCTTGTTTTAAAAGATGGGAGACTATTTAGGACACGTGAAGTAGTTACAGCATCAGCATTACCTTGTCACTAGTACTTGTGGGGTTTTTGTTGTTGTTGTGTGGTTTGTTTTTTGGTTTGTGGTTTTCTGGGGGGGTTTTGGTTTTGTTTTTTTTTTTTTCTTTCTTTTTTTAAGTTAGTATGCTAAATCACACCTTTCCCCTAATTCTACCTGGAAATGCTTAATAATAAAAGCATTATTCACAATACCTCAAAAAAGTATCACTGCACATCTTAAATTCATAGTGATGCTTAGCTTCAAAATCTGAGTTTACTATCCCTCTTTAATTTAAAGGTGGAAATCTAAAGCTTCTAAGTGGAGAACAGTAAATGTGAAGCGTTTCTTAGCATTCTCTCTTTCTAAAATGGAGTAATTTTTAATAACGCTTTCTGTCATGAAGCTTAAAAAAACTTTCTGTGTTTCGTATGCAGAATTTCTTGCAACTAACTTTCCAACCTATGATTTGAGCGAGCATGGAAAAGACTGGAAAACCTGTATCACAAATGTCAATGCTATGATCCGCTGTTTACGCTCTGAAACAAAAATAAACCCAGTAAGTTGTCTCAGGATGATAATTTATTAGGTACTAAGTTTGTGCTTCTTTCTCAAATTAATTGTTTGAACTTCTCATTATATGAGTCTTCTAATGCAAAATTCCTTGGATACTGTGTTTGCATTGCTCAACATAGGCCTGCTGACCGCAGCACTAATTCCATGTAGGGAATACTGGAAGCGTATTCCTATCTCTTGCTCTTCCTGATCCTGTGTCCAGCATTCAGTTAAGAGGTGTATAAGCATAGGATTCTAGAAGGAAAGCACTGTAAATGTTACACAGAACTAGTGTCAAATTTGATTGCAAGCTTAAGCATGTAGCTAGTAGCACTGTTTTCACCGGCTTTCCTTCAGATGTATCAAGCCATCCATTTCAACTTTATATTGACTGAAACATCACTTGTAACTCCATTTATCTCTGCTTCTAAAATGCTTTGTGCAAATGTGTGAATATTTAGTATCTGTATCACCTGTGGTTTTCCTGATTGAAATGGAGGAGTAACTATATTGTAAATATCTGGAATCTAATTTATACTAAATGGGAAATAGAGTGGAACACTAATTAGAAAACTGGTCTTTTCCCAGTGCATTGGCTAACCTCATTTAATGTTTCAGGGGACAGCTGAAGGGAAGGAAAAAGTGGCCAACACTCCAGATACATCTCATTGTGTAGATTTAAATTATAATGAAGATAGTGAGGGCAATTCTCAAAACTCTCAGAAAATGACCAGCTCCACAGCCGACACATTGCAGAATTCAGGATCAGATAAGTTTCGAGAAGCTTGTCGCACACCTTCTGTCAAGAAACTTCAGTCTTCAGAACCTATGGGTAAACTATGATATTTTTATCCTCTGGATTTGTGTGTTACATTTTAAATGGTCAGTGAGACGCAGAAGATGCTACTGTAGGTGAAATTGTGTAGAAAAGGGATTTGGTGAACTATGCAACTCTCCTTTTCCTCTTGAGCTAGTCATTTAGTGTATATATATTAAGTCTTCATGGGAGCAGACAAGAACATCATCTGGCTAACAGAACATTTGTTTGCATCTACTAATGCCCCATAATGCATATCCACTGTAAGAGTGGAAAGTTCAGCTGTGAGATATTCTGTTCAGTTTCTCTGAATAATTATTTTTCAATAATTATTTTGCAGTTGCCTTGTTTTTTTTTGTATTGGGTAGATATTCTACCTTAATGCAGTAGGCTAGCTCAGAATATCTATTGCATGGTATTGCAATTACAGAAGAAAAGCACACCTTTCTGTAAAACTGATAATTTAGGACAATGAAAATTTTAAAGCAGCCTTTCCACTTTTTTTTATTTTTTTGGATGATGAAGATGCGCAAAATACAAATGCATTGGAAAAAATTCCATGTACAGAATGTGATGCTTCTAGAGAGCTTCAAGGGAAATGAGCTGAGATTAATTGCCCTTGGAAATAATTTATTTTATTAGAATCACTTTGAGGCTCTATGAGATCTGCTCCTACACCCAAGATTTCTTAGTCTGATCCCACAGACCTCCTCAGTTACTATAAATTTTGCATTTTTTGTAAATGTTTGCAGTGGAGTCAGGTTGAAGTAATTAAAAAAAAATTACTCTTTTTCAGCTTCCACTTACAGGATCTAAGCACCATTGAAATAGCGGAAGTTCTGTTTACTTATGTAATTGGAATAGCATCATCTTTCCACATGAGATGAAAACAATTTAGAAAGCAATCATTAATAATGCAGGTTACATTGTTAGCGTTGCTGAAAGCATACCAGAAGTGCTGTTACATTGGTGTAAAACAGGCAGGGTTTTCTCACCACTTGGACATTTGTTTGCAATATGTTCCGTTTTAGTCTTAGCTGTAGCATTATGGTTTAGCTCTGACCTTTCCAAGCAAGTGCAGTGGTTTTGGGGAGAACTTTTTGTGTCCTAGTTTTAGTGTAATACAACCACTTTGAAGCATGGTCAGTATTGGAAAAGTAAAATCTCTGTCTCTCTCTGACATCCTTTCTAGAACTTCTTGGAAGCCCATGGCGCAATGTTCAATTACCGTTTTCGGTCATTTATGTAGCTAAGGGGAAGTCTCGGCCAGAGTTGTCAGCTCGCTACCTAATTCGTCACATGTTCCCTGAAGATGTGCTGGTAAAAAGCAATGTATATGGTAATCTTGAACGTGGCATGAGCCCACTGGACTGCAACAGAATTAATGCTCTCAGAGGTAAGAAAGAAAATCTCTGGTCAGATGATGATGTGGGCAAGTTAACAGGAGTGATTAACTTTGTATCCTATGAACAAACCATGGAGCTTCAAAAATAAGTCTGTGAAATCTTCTGACAGGTATTAATGCAAGCAGTGCAACAAGTTGAGAGAAAGTAGATGAGGTTATGTTTAAGCAACTCAAGGAAGTCTCCAGGTGACAAACCTGGCTAATAGGAGGAAACTCAGTCTCCATGGCGTCTGCTTGGAAGGACAACACAGTGGGAGATGTCCCAGAGGATTCTGGAGGGTGTTGGGGGTAATTTCTTGATACAGGGGCTAGGTAGGCCAACCAGAGGTAATGCACAGCAGATTGTGGTGCTCTTCACAGAAAGGGTTGGGGCTTATGGAGACTGAAATAATGGACCTCCAGATCCTAAGTAGGGTTAAAAAAGTCTGAGAGTACAGACGCTGTAGCTTGGGAGAGCCAGCTCTGGCTTATTCTGGAAATTCATAGGTAGGAGATCGTGAGAGACAGCTCTGGATAGGACAGAAGCTCAGGAAAGTTGGCAGGTCTTAAAGGACAGCCTTCTGCAAGCGCAAGAGAATCCATCCTGATACTTAGGAGAACTGGCAGAGTTATGAGGAGACAAGTTTGGCTAAGCAGGGAATCCATTGCTGAGCTCCCATGCGAAAAAGCAGTATATAGAGAATGGAAGCAAGGACACCTTATTTACTGGGCTGGATCCCAGCCTGCAGGCAGCGTAATTGTGGAGTGCCTTCAACATTTCCCAGCACCACTGGCTTGATGTAGGGTTTTACTTCCTCCTGTGTCCTAATGAAATCACTATGGGACAGTGCTCACTGGGTTAGTAAGGTTGCGTATTTGGCTAGTTACTCTCATCTGGATGACACTCTTAGTCATAGGATTTAGTTTCAGGTAGTCCTGTGAGGAGCAGGGAGTTGGACTCAATGATCCTTATAGGTCCCTTCAGACTTGAGATATTCTACGATTCATCACACTTTTCTTTCAGTGTGCATCTCCTAACAAATCTTGAAACTGATTCTCTTCTATATCTGGGGTACAGGGAGGTTTAAACGGTTGTTACGATTTGGACAGTGCAGCCTACAGCTCCACAAGTGTGGCAAGATTGTTTTGGAGGATACAGCAATAGTGCCAAGTAAAATGGAGGTGGGACTCGCCCTCTCTGGAGTGATGTCTGGGCATGGCTTGAGGGACAATGTGTGCCAGAAACCATTCCCAGTATGGCAAAACTATACATAAGAGTGGGCTTCTCCTTCACTTGGGAAGCCTGGGAAACTTTGTCACTTTAAGCACCTCATCTTACTCCCATAGTACACATATTATTGTGTCTTGGGGCTGCAGAAACATAATGTAGGCTCCAGAGCAGATGAAAGACAAAGTCTTCTGTGTTGTGGTTGTAGCCAGGCTGTGTTACTTGGCTCTGGGGACAAAGGGCAGTCCCTGGCCCTGTTTTCTTTAACATTATAACATAGCCTGGTTGGATAGCAGCATCTGCTCCCTGAGTGTAACCCTGCAGAGCAGGAAGGGACCCTGCGTAGCGTTGCTATATATAGTACCAACAATTGGTCAAATTATTTGAAAGAAAAGGCATAATTAAAAAGCTGTTTCATGGGACATATACAAAGGCTCTGTAGGCCCGGTAGTAGGAGTTCTTGTTCTGTTGTAGTTCTGAGGCCAAGCACTTTCTTAAATTTGCTGTCAGGGATGAGGGGGAAGAGAGTCTGCCTGCTGCTTGTGTATCCTTTGTCAGCATAGTTTATTATAGGAGCATCCTGGGAATGAAATAATGTAAGGTGCTCTCACTCCCCCCCGACTCTCCCTGGAGCAGGGTAAAGTACAAGAGCACAAGTTTTTCCTTCTGTTACTTTCTTCCTTCAGACCCATGCTTTTCTGGCAAAATAAGTTTCCAGGTTTGGAACTACAAGTTAAAATAGCAACTGTAAACATTGATGCTATATTAGATTTTTACTTGCTGGTGTATCTGAGAGCATTGGAAGAACGAAACTGACATTATATCAACTAGATATACCTTTCTTTCTACTAAGGTAAATCTAGCTGTTAATCACAGAAGTAGAAATAGTATTGCCTTTGATTTGAAATTACAGCTTAGAATTTCTTTTTGGTGCTTATTTAAATCTTTTAGGGGCTTGCTTAGAGAAAACAGCATTTAATTCAGCTAAGTTCAGAAGGACAATCCTTCCTTGGTAATTTTAAAAAAAAATAATGAAAACCTGATTTTAAAACTACTGATTTTACTTGTTGAAGAGGAGAAAGATGCTGTAGTCTTACCACATTTATCCCATTGGTACCGAACTCAAGTATTTGTTTACTGATCTTGTTGCAATATGGTACGGATCAAGCTCTTGCCATTCTTCTGTCACTGTTGTTCCTCTACAGCTGTGTTATGTTGAATTGCTGTGTTTCACTGTAGTGAATATAGTTGTCAGAGATGGTGTGAAGGAGGAACTGGTCCTGCCAAATACTGGTCATTCTGAAATGGAGCCTGAGATTTCTTTGCTCTGGTTGACCCATTAGAAGCTGAAATTATTCAGCACATCAAGGGATCCAACCCACCTATGTGGTTACGTGCTTTCATGCTTTCTTTGCATGTTTTGGTTTTATACTTAGACCCTTTGTTACTTATTTTCAAATTAAACAGAAAGAGGAGGAAATAATACCTACCCTCTAGCTTTGCTGTTCAAGCTTCGTAATATGCCTAGCTGTCCTGTTTTGGTAGCATGCATTTGTTTTCGCTTAATTACATCCAAAAAGAGTATATAGCTTGCATAACTAACTGATAACTTACTATTATGTCCTTGTTTATTTTTAGACTTTCTTCAAGAAAATTATCCATCCTTTGATCTAAAGGAAACTGGATATGATTGGAAGGCATGCGTAGCTGCCATGAACGGCACAATCCGCAGTCTCAGACATGACCATAAAAAGTCTACAATTGGAATCCGCCCGAAAGTCTTGGCTGTGCCACCACTGAGTGTAAAGAGTCCTCCACAGAGTCCCACTTCAGTAAAGCCATTTGGAAGTGACACTATCAATCTCACAGACTGAAGCTCTCTAACATCTGTCTCAAATCTTAACTTAGCAGGTTTTTATAAATACCATGTAGAAGCCTATTACATTGAGTTGTCCTGTTGCACTGAGTTGTTGACAGCACTAAATAGTATTATTTCATGAGACCAAAGTTAGCAGAAGACTTGGGAACCCTGACTCCTTGTATAAGTAGCATTTGTGCTCCTCAGAAATTACTTCCACTGTTCCCTGTAGCATTTGCAACATGCTGTCCCCTAAAAGCACCTTCTCACGTTTCATTGGTTCTGACAGATTAATCTGGTTAGAAAAGATGCACTGCGCGTCAGTTCAGCAGAAGCAGATAGAAATGTGGAGAGGAAACATTGTCCTCCTTGGAGGAAGACTTGTAGCCAGCTAACTTATCTCATTATGTGTGAAGAGTGAAATTTGCTTTGACAATTGCATAGTTTAAGCAGAAATATCTAATGTGAAAAAGAAAAAAAAAATTCATCTAGCTAACTTCTTATGTCTGTCTCTCACTTTTTTTTTGCTTCCTATAGCAGTCTATTGTAGGATCAGGAAAGAGGCAGACAACAAAGTAAGTACAGTTGGTAATATTTTCTTTGTTCTGATTTAGCTCTGCAAAAGCACAAAAAAAGCATCTGGAAGAAGCAGTCCAATAGTTGGTCTTTTTTTTCCTTGGTGAAAATTAACGAAAATACTTCTTCAGGGGCTTAGGCTGCTGTTCAGTGGCATATGTCTCATCTACTGGTGTGGATGTCCACAAGATGCAAATCAGGATTTGGATCCTGATTCGGATTTGAGAAATAATTTCCATCAGCTTAAGTCACTGGTCCTTCAGTTAGAACTGAGTACACATGCTGGACTTGCCCCTCAGTTTCATTTGTAAGTTGACATTCAACAGCAGTCACTGTACAGAAGTTAATGGCTTTTTTGTTGGGTGGATTCTTTGTTTGGGGGTTTTTTTGGTTGTGTTTTTTTTGTTGTTGTTGTTTGGGGCTTTTTTTTGTTTTGTTTGGGTGTTGTTTAGGTTTTATTTCTGTTACTTGTGTTTCCACACGGTTCTCTCACTGTCTGCATATTGGCTAACTGGTGCCTGAGCTTGCCTTGCCACTTGCATTATGTCTGAGTGTAGTCTCACATGTCCAGCTTTTTAACAGAAGGCAGCTTCTCAGAAGCCTGATGCAGGGAACCAGTTTCACATCTGAGAGTTGATGCAAGTGTGGCTTCCAAAATTATGCCTGTGTACGTAGCACAACAAGATTTAACTAAAGATTTAACTAAATCTGTCCTCTCCGAGGCAAAGGTTTCATGGTTTGGTTGGTTGGTGGTTTGTTTTGGGTGTTGTTTTTTTTTGTGGTGGGTTTTTTTTTGGGGGGGGGGGAGGTGTGGGGTTTTGGTTTTTTTTTTTAGCAATAGTGAGGTTACTTGTTCTCCCTTTAGCTTCTATTTGTAACAAACAGGCAGTATTTATTATATGCAGTATAGGATTGGCTTTTTTATTGCAAGTTAGGATATGCAATGGCCTTATCAAATCTGAAATTAGTAATTTAAGTTACCTCTACAACCTCCTTGCAGAAGTCTTCTGTAGGATTTAAGAAATAGGCTGAATTTCTGATTTTCTTTTTTTTTTTTTAAGTAGAAATGTTGTACTGCAAATTTGGTTGTTCTGGTTTACTACTAACATTCTGCTGTTACTCTTCTATACAATCATTCTTGTAAATGCCCAGAACTTTGTTGTGTGTAGATATTACTGATTCTAAACCTCAGAAAAAGCCAATATTACTTATATTTTTTCAGTAGTTTTATGAAACTTTTTAACTGTCCTTCACAGATTTTAATGGTAGAATGATATATTTATTGAATGACCTGTCTGGCACTGAAAGCTGTTAGTGTGGTGCATACCTATAGCTTCCATACTGAAAAGAGAATTGAATAAAAGTAGAAATAGGGTTTTTTTGTTTCTGTTTCAAATGTATGAATTTTTGCTAACTTTTATAAAATAAAATTACAGTATTTTGCTGTTAGGAATAAAGTATTTTACAAAGAAAAATGGCCTATAGCTCCTTGATTACATACATGTATCTTCAAGTTTTCTTGCACCGTAGATCTGCAGTTCAGGTACAACTTCATCTGAAAAGATTCTTTTGATCTCCTTTTGAGAACCAGAGCTTTGAGGAGATCTCTGATTGAGGTGAGGTGATTTCCAAATTTAAGAGTGCCTTATCTGACCCAGTAAACCAAAGCAAACTCTTTTGGACCTGTCAGTTATAGCTTTGTGTCAGCTATCTAAAACAGAGATTTCCACAAAAGGGTAAGAGTTGAGTAAAATTTTTAAGAAACTCCTTTAAACTAGTGCATTTTCAGTAGACTGGGCCTTATTCATGCAGTGGAATCAATTTCTTTACTACTCCCTCTTCAAGGAATATAACGGGGTTGGAAGGTAATGTGTTCATTTGAAACAATGAGACTTGACTACCTGTCCTCATTCTTCGTAGACCTAATACCTGTCCCTAATGCAATACAAGGCTTTGCTCTGTACAGTAGAGCTGGGCTGCTTTATTCATGCATGATTGATGTTTCTGGATTTGAGATGATACTTCGTAGTTCGTCTGGTACTTCTGGCATCAGATTTGACAGCGCTCTAGTCTAGTAGTGTTCAAGATCTCGTGCACATTTCCTAGTAACAGAAAACATTATGCTTTCTTGATGCATTGATTGTAGCCTTGTGAATGGTGGTGCATAGAGTATTTTCATACAATAAATTAGTAATTACATATATAACTATGATACGCAAAAAGTGATATATATTACCCAAGTATCTAAATGCCCTAATATTAATTTTTATCTTAGGATTGACTCTAGACATTGGCAGAAATAAACGCCATGGTAATATTCCATCGTGCTCTCCAGCTCTCACTTGCAACTGTTGTGGATTTCAGCAGATGTTTTGTGAACGTCAGACCTGCAGTACTGGCTCTTGCCCTATTTGTGGCCAGATCCTTGTTCGTATAAATACATCTTCCTGCAAGAACAAGAACTTAATGATTCTGTTTTAAAGACAGCACTTCCATATTAGTTGGAAGAATTTGCAAGAGAGTGCTTTTCCCTTCCTTCTCCAATATGAAGAGGGTGAAGGTTTGGTTGGAGATGGTTGTTGGGTTTTTGTTTGGTTTTGGTTTTTTAAGTTTAGATCTGTGGAGTAGGTATTGGGTGACTGATGACTCTCTGTATCAGATCCTGCTCTGCTGTTGGGCAGGGATGCTTCAGATTAGATATGCTGCTAGGCATTTTTCCAGCAGATTTCTTAGCACTTGCTCGCACGTTGCTGGAGAAGATAGGTTGATGAGCGTGTGATTGAAATGAACAGAGCAAACATAGATTGCTCTACCTGAGCCTGGCAGTCCCTTTAAGGGTTTTCTGTAGGAGCCGAGAGATAAATCTCCATTAAATACTTCATTCTTCCTTACCTGTGTGTTGTAGTGTGGATGACTTCTGTGCATTTGTGAGATGGATCACCGCATGCTTTTGTCCAACATTGCACTTTGTCAGCGAGCAGCTTGCGCGGTGCTCCCCCTGTGAGGGAGAGCAAGCTGCAGCTGAGGGCACCCACAGCAGGGGCAGCACCATGCCCTTTCTGATGGGCTGGGGTGGTGGCTGGCAGGGACCACCCACAGTCCTGGAGGAGACAGGGTAACATGTCAGGTCCAGAGTCCAGTCAGCAGCAGCAGAGGCATTGCCACAACGTGGCTTTGAGGTTCATGCGGGAGATGGGGCCAGGCAAGACTGGGGGCATGACTGTGACCAGGATGCTCTGGTCCCTCTGCCTGGTAAGGGAGGCTGCAGAGGTCAGGGCTGGGCACAGCCAGCCTGCAGCATAGCCCTGCAGGGATGAGGCCAGGGCTGTGCTGGCAGGGAGGTCCTGTGCCCATGCACAGGGGGGCTGACAGGGATGGGGACAGGCTGCTCAGGGTAACTAGGGCCTCTTGGTGCCCCTCAGAGATCTGACTGAAAATTTTGCAGGTTTCACAGCCCATCTCACAGACATGTTCAGCTTTGATAGCCAGAACTCATCCTTTAGAATTCAATACCATTATTTTCTGGTTTTGTCAAGTGATCATTTGATGGAGGTGCTCATAGGATTTTAGAATATGATGTAGAATGGCTAAATATTTGTGCAATTCTTTATTTCTATTTTTTTAATAGAGCAATGTTATAATAATGTAGTTCTCTTGTACGATCACCTATTTCTTTTGTTCAGTATATGGTGTGATGATATTTGTGCATGAAGGGAGATGGGAACTGCTGACTTTAAATGCCATCAGACCTGTAAGTTTATGTAAGTATTTAACTTAGAAGTTCTGCGTATATTTCCTGCTTCGCCCTCACTTAAGTGGTGGGGTGACATGGATTATAGTACTCCATGAAATTCACTTTTGCACTGGAAACAGGGCTTTTACTCCTGGGTGGATTGAAGTGCTATAGCACCACCTACTGAGGGCCGAAAGTTTTTCTGAGAAACAGGCGGCCTTCCTGACTGGGGAAAAAAAATCAATATTCTGACAGAATGATGCAGTTCCGAGAATTCAATTTTGGTGCTCTCACTGAACAATTGAAGTTTCACTTTTGGCTGAACTTTATTCTTTTAAGCTAAGCCTTTCCATTTAAAAACAATCTAATTTGACTTTGGATTTCTTTGTTCAGTGAGGCACTATTTTTGCTTGTAGTTAAAGATTTACAAATGCTGGTAGAAGTAGTACATGGGGCAACTGTTCACATACAGTTTTGTATGAACAATAAAATGCGGGGGTGGCGGAACATCAGGATCAGCATCCTCTTTTCCTCACAGCCTCAGAAGATTCTTTGGCATTTAGTCTGCTAGTGTGTACTTTCCGAAGGTGGCATCTGCTTCGTATGCCCCATCGAGAAAGAGAGCTTCAGGGGCATCAGCAGGCAGGCAAGTACACGAGGCTTGGGAAATTCCCAAACTGTGCAAGGGGACCACAAGTTGTCCCGAAGGACATCTTTCTGCTTGTAGTGTCAGGGCTCAGAAAGCAATATAACAATGCTGTAGGCCAAAAGACATTTAAAAATATCATTGGGTGCCGTTTTGAGATAGAAAAGAGTAACAAACCAGCCCAAATTGAGGGGATTTTCAGATGTGGGAGGTGGCTGTATCCAAAAGTACTTTGACAGGTGAAATTAGGGAAACAGGAGTTTCTAGCTTCAGGAAGACTTCAGGATGACGTGACAGTGATACTGAGTAAGAGCCAAACAGACAAGAAAAGGACCTAGCCAGATGCGAAGTGCTGCAGGGTCTTCTATTTGGGAGCAAAGGTTGCTAACCAAAGATGAAAAAACATACTGTGAATAAGATGACCATGCTTGTCTTTCCTATTGAATGCCCTAAATTGCTTAGTTTAGGTATTTTGTGGACTAATACAGAATAAGATGTCGAATATTTGCAGATTAGTGCCTTTCAGTATGCAAAAGGCAGTCCACACTTCCAGTTGGTTCAAGCCAAAGGATTTAAAACTCAGGTTGCTGCAAACATGGCTTGTTTGATGTACACTCTTCTTACAGTTAATGCGTGCTAATGTCAGACCTTCTAAACTGCGTATAGACAAAGCCTGAGTGTCTGTAGGAATCCAGAGCATTGTCTCATCCAAGTTGCTCTCTAAGGTTTTGACTCTGAAAGCTGTTTGAGAGTTTGGTGAAAGGATCCAGAGTAACATCGTCTGGAGCAGGCCCCTTGTAACCAACCAAACTTCCTCTTTGCTTGGCTTCATGAAGCACCCGCTTCTGTGCAACATTATTTACCTTGCTCACTTCTTTTACCCCGTCCATGTTTTGCCTCACATGTGTAAGCCATGATGAGAAAGACAAGCCATTTCATTAAGTTTGTTTGCTTTCTGAGGTCTGCATTACCACCGCAGAATGTTTAGTGGCCTTCAAGTTGAAAAAGGTGGGGAAAAAATATCTGTAAATATTCTTCAGTTGTGAGAGACCGGTCTGAGCAAAAATAAAAAGTAAATGAATATCTGTAAAAGTCATTACTTTCCTCCATGTAGCCAGTGAGACGGTTATTATAATAATACTTATTTTGAAATGAAATTTCTTTTTCTCTCTGCAACAGAAAAGATATATTTCCTATGATAAAACGTCAAAGACAGCATATTCTTTATAAACGGAAAAAACCTCACCCCAAACATTGAATCAGAGCATTGCGGGGGGGGGGGGCCGGTGCTGATCTCTTCTCCCTGGGATCTGGTGATTGGATGCATGGAAATGGTTCAGAGCTGAGCCAGGGAGGGTTTAGACTGGACATCAGGAGGCATTTCTTTACCAAGGGGGTGGTCAAACACAGACACAGGCTTCCTAGAGCAGTGGTCAATGCCCCAAGCCTGTCAGTGTTTGAGAGGCATTTAGACAAGGCCCTTAACAATATGCTTTAACTATCGGTCAGCCCTGAAATGGTCAGGTAGTTGAGCTAGATGATCGTTGTAGGTCCCTTCCAACTGAAATAGTCTAGTCTGTTCTGTTGTATTCTATTTTTGTAGCTTTTCTCAGATTCATTTTAAATATACACTTGTCCTAAGGAAGCCTTTTCTCAGAAATGGCATGCAAAACCTAGTCTTGCTTGGTCTGGAAGCAAATCCAGTCAAGCTTTTGTTTGGCTTTGAATTTAATAAGTATAACTCATTAAATGATTGATCACAAGAAACAATATAAGAAATGGGGGTTATGGGTGCTCAGACAAGCTTTGCAGATTTAGTTATTCCATCTTCCTCCTGGGGGTTACTGACCCCATGGCAACTGTGTGCGTGTAAGTTACACACTCCAGTTCATAATTTGGCATCAGAGCTTGCACTGCACAGGAACAAGGTCTTGCATGAGTACCCTGGACTCTGAACAGTGTCGGCAGAGGTGCAGGCCCAAATGCTCTTCTGCTCGCTTCTGTGAAGGCAGAAAGACGGACTAAGAGGAGTGACCGTGCTTCAGGCTACCACAAACCTCTGCTGAGGGAACGTGAGCCCAAGCTTCCCCTCTGTCACCAGGTTCTAAGAATATGGTCGCAGTAGCAACCAGTGAATCCTAACTGCTCTGAAAAATGCAGAAGCAATCTCCAGTGCTTTGGATTATGGAGATGTTTCCCCTGTCTGTCCTAATTTCTCAGAAAAATGACCATTTAGTTAAATGTCAGGAAAATGACAATGACAGTTAACAAAAGCTGTTCGTTCACAGAGTAGAGGGATGTTGAAACAATGACAAGTAAGCTTTCTGGTCGAAGGGTCACTTTATTTTTGTTTCTATACACAATGCTTTGGTCAAAAGGGCTTCTGAGCAGAGTGCCCATCAGCACTACAACAATTAAGTAAAATCTGGCCTTTATTTGAAGGCCTGACTCAAACCCAAATGAAACTGAAAGTAATCTCTCTGCAGATTTTACTAGAGGTAGGCAAGATTGTTTGAAGTGCAGCTATATAAATTTTTTAATTTTATATGGGATATGTATGAATAAAATTTTTTAAGCTTGAACTTTGTTGAAACAGCTTTTGTAATGAATATTAGGTTTTCAGCCAAGGGAACAAATGCAAATACATCTCGTCTCCAGCTGCAGACGAGTTGAAATGTGGAGTCCCTAACCCTACATGCACGCTTTGAACACTTTTTTTCCTTTCTGCTGACAGCCTTTTAGCACCATCCCCTCAGGAGACTTATATTATAAAGTGTAATCTATCTTCAGTTTGGTGAATTCTAGGATATTTAAAGAAAAAGTGCTGAAAGAAGCAGACTGCTGCTGAATGCTTTGTCCAGAATCAATTTCTGAGTCTTATGTGCCTGTTTACTCCTGAAGCCCTGCTTATCCTTATTTTAGGATTAAGTATCCTATGCGCTAGAATGTAGATGTTTCTTTTATTTATCTAGTCCCCCTTTTCCGCCTATAGCTGGTAGCCGTGAGCCACCCTTCTCTGTCCCTACTTTCTTGCAGAACAAACCCATTCAAAGCAGCTCCAACTATAGTGGTTGCCCACTGCGATGTCCTTCTAAGTTCCCTCTTTCCCAGCTTCACAGTGTACCTGGCTGCATAAAAGCATTTTGATTTTTGAACGGTGAGCACTTTTTTTGTTTTTATATGCCTTCTGCTAACTTGGAAAGGTCAGCTGGAAGAGCTGTTGTTCAAGCAAATAGAGCTTAGCAAGTAAGTGGTGACTCAATAATTTTTTTTGTCTGGTATCTCCTGACTTGCATCAGAAATGGAAGAACAACAGCAGAGTCTGACTCCCTGGGGACTCTGTGGGTTTGGTTTTTGTTTTGTTTTTAATAAAGCCAAGAACATTTGCTGGTGATCGGAATGTCTTCGGATATTACAGTGAGATCATGTATTTCAGCTGAGCTTTAGTAGGCCTTCTAGCGGGAAGAACTCCACAAAGAAGAATTGTTCTGTGCTAAAAGAACGCTTTTTATGTCTGCAACAGGCATTGCATTTTTTATGTGATCTCATGTTCTGAAGTGCATTGTGAATGTAACTGCAAATATACTGTAAAAGACTGTGTAGAAAGATATAAACTTAAATAAGCTATGTGAGAGAATTTTCTTTGAGAGAAAATTTTGTGAAAGGGAAAATAAAATACCTCCAAGCCTCTATCTTGAAAGCAATGCAAACGTTAGACTACATTTCATTTTTGTATGTCCTAGCCATTGCTTTCACTAAAATGAAAAATTGTTCCAAACAGTTTCTGCAGTTAAATACATAGTGCTTCAGCCATCTGTAATAGGTACCCTCCTCATTTCAGCCTTCTTGTAGCCCATCACCAGAGTCTGTATTCTGATGTGCTGTAGAAGGGAATTAATCTCCTTACACATTTTTTTTTTCTTTTTCCTTCCTACACTCGTATGACATTTCCTGTGAGACTCTGAATCCTCCTATCTGTGCACACCATAAAACAAATATTGGAATTGTAGGTCACTTTAAAGAAAGCCTTTAGAAGAAAAGTGCTTTAATTAACATTTACTTTTATTTGCAAAGGAACCTTGAATATCCTTTATATCAGAATATAGGTCACAGCTCCTGAAGAATTCCAATGATGTACTGTAAACTATGCTATTGATATATTAGTGTCAGACTCCCAGGCATATTAAATCTGCATGACTGTGAAGCACTAATTATTTCTATTAATTTCTATTACGGTAATGTGTTGTGACTACAGAGGAGGTGTGAGCCTGCTATAGAAGGTGAGGGACGCACAGAAGAGAGAGTCCTTATTGTAGCCTTTCAGTAGGGTCCTATAAGAAAGATGGGGACAGACTTTTTAGCAGGGCCTGTTGTGATGGTTTTAAACTCACGCAGGGGAGATTCAGGCCAGACATGAGGAAGAAATTTTTTACAATGAGGGTGGTCAAACGCTGTCCCAGGTTGCCCAGAGAGGTGGTGGATGCCCCATCCCTGGAGACATTCCAGGCCAGGCTGGACGGGGCTCTGAGCAACCTGATCTAGTTGAAGATGTCCCTGCTCATTGCAGGGGGTTGGACTGGATGAGCTTTGAAGGTCCCTTCCAACCCAAACTATTTTATGATTCTAAGCATTATGAAATGGAGAGGCAGGGCTAAACAAGAATCCCTGCTGCTGTGTAGCTGGGGAGGCCACCGCCTCGGCCAGGCTGTGCTGGGATATTGCTCACACACACCCACTTGCTCCTGCACACAGCGTGTGGAGCATGGGGGAGTCAATGGAAGGAGCCCCAGATTCCTCCCCCATTGCCTGCACAGAGCAGAGACCCTACAGGGATTTTTTTTCCAATGTTTGTATTGAAGACCTGAAGCACTGGGGGGTTCTTTCCTCAGGTGTTAGAGATAGAGTAAAAGTAATGAAAATCTGCTATAGCCTGAAAATAATAGAAGTCCTCATGTTCTGCCCATCCTCTCTAACCCCCTGGAGCATGTGAATTCATTGTCACGATAAGCCAGATAGTTTATCTACTTGGCCACACAATCTTGGTTTGTATCCAGGGGACTTTACAGGTGTAAAATTAACCACAGGAGAGCTCTTCTATTGTTCACTGACTGCAGTGCAAACATATGGAGGACTACAAGTGAAAAATAATTAGAACAATATTTGAGTACATGCCTGTTCTCTCATTTTGTACGTACAACACATGTAAATCCATCTTGGTTTTTTGTTTAATTATTTTAATACAGAAAAGTGAAGCTTTCTTGTTTGAAATATAGTTTTCTGTGTGAAATAGTACCTTTTGGAGATAATTTGCCTGTGCTGAGAGCACAGCAGTGTCCAGAAATGCGCACAAAAAGAAATATTTTATTGCTTGGCATGAGCAACCGAATACCTTGGAGCGATCCTGTGAAAATACTATGGCAGACTTCTCTAACTTGGCTGCCAGTGCCTTTCAATCGCATACCTCTTAAAAAAACTAATTCTGGATTCAACTGATACTAAAAGGTCATGGTCCATCAGCTACACTAATACGTTTTAAACCTGTACCAATACACACCCATCTGATAAACCAGGGAGGTTCCTTCTGAGATTTTTTTCTACCTTTTACAGAAAACGTATTTTAAAGTTTGCCTAGACACACACTTTCGTAGCAGACTAGAGTGTTTCCAAATTCAGTGGTTTTTTTATTAAAAAAAAAACCAAAACTGATTATATCTTTTTCCTCAAGAGACAGGAACAGCTGCAAAGGTGCCATTCTGATTTCTCTGATAAATAGCCTGCATTTTATTTACTTATTTAGACATTTAGCACTCCTGAAAGGTGCCAGTTTGAGAGCTGTAGAGCATCCTATTTTTTTCTCCTCTCTCCCCCTTTCTTTTTTGAAGTGGCCAGAACAACTGTGGCACAGGCAGCTGTGTTATTGGCTTCCCCACTGTGCCTGGCAGCCTCACAAAAAAAGAGAGAGGGCTTCACTCAAATTTGACCCTCAAGTGGGAGGGGTGGCAGAGTCACTGAAAATTGGGTGCGACCAAAGGTAGAAGGAAACAAGGAATAACGGGCAGAAATGTGTAGGTGGGAGAGTGAGGCTGGACAAACAGAGATGAAGCAAAGCGTTGCTGAGGAAGGCGAGGATGCTCCTCCAAAAGAGGGAGGGGACCTCTCAGCAGCTAGGTGCGGACAGTGGGGTGGCAGATCTGCTCCCACCTCAGACACTAATCTGCTGCCTCAGTTTTCCCCCGAAAACTTTTTCCTCTCACCTGAGTAAAAGCAAGTCATGCTTTCCCTTCTGACAGCATTGTGCGTTTGATCGAGGATCTAGAATATCACGTTGCTGCTAAAATAGATTAATATGCGCATGTATCATTGTATCCGTGTGCATAGTGACTGAGAATTTCTGCCCCAGTGCTTGCCATCATGAATTGCAACTGCTCCAAACTATTAGTAATCCACTATTTGCAATTGCTGGGGCGGGGTTGGGGGGGGCATTTCATGGCAATTACATCTGCAAATATGGTACATGTTATGTTCTAGTAGTTCTTGTTTTTTCTAAAGCAGAAAACAAAAAGAAACTTACAATACAAACCACTGCCTGGTTACAAATATGAAATCCATTAGTAGCAGAAGAAGAAACTTTTGGGTGCATATTTGGGGTCATTATCAAATTTGCTTCTTAGGTTTATTGCAGCCAGCTTAATCTAATGCCCCTCTCCCAGTGTCTGTGTGGCTGTACGTGTGTATGTGCACCGGCACAGAAAACATGTATATCCAGTTTTTGCATGTAGAAATAAAACTGCTAAGTGCTATTTAAATAGCATGCAGGCACACACAAGCAGGAATGTGTAAAATTTCACGTAGGAAAATTCTTTTTAAACACTGGATTTGGAGATTGACCTCTCGAAACTATCCCCTTGGCCCAGCTCCCTGCCACGAACATCAGCAGGAGCAGGTTTACAGCTCAGCTGCATTAACGCAGGTTTGCAGCAGCTTACAGCTCTCCTTTAACCTGGATTTCATTTGTCCTGCCAGTCCTGGTGGTACGGGATGGCGCTGGGCTACGTGAGCTGAAGCCCAGGAGGAGGTCAGGCACGGAGCCGGAGGTGCCAACACACCGCCCTGCCAAAGACCAGGTCAGGTAACGAAAGTGTAGGCCCACAGCTGTGTCCTGACTGTGGTACAGACAGCACTGACCTGGGGCTAAACCCCCCGTCAGCTGCGTCAAGTCTGGTCATCTCACTTTCGCTCAGGGCAGGAAACCCTGACTGTTTTCAGACCCCTTGTTTTGGATGGGGACAGCACTTGCCAGGTTTCTTATTGCGGGCCCCTGTGCCTGTGCCCCCTTCCTCCCCTTCGGGCGACTTCTGGAGGGAATCACTGTAAAATGGCTTCATTTTCCTCTTCCATTGTCTGCGGTGGGAGGAGATGGCAAAATATCTTAAGAGGCAGCAATGCTAGAGATGATCTCAGAGTGCAAGTGGAAAAAAGGCAGTGTAAGCAGGCAGTCAGAAGAGGAGGAGGAGGAGGAGGAAGGCTACGCATCCCTGTCCCAGCCCCAGAGCAGGAGCAGAGCATCAGGCTCTAAGGGCAGGCAAAAAACCCACAAACAAACAAAAACCAAACCAAACCAAAAACAAAACCAAAAAACCCCACAAGTTTGCACCATCCCTCCCTAGCTTTAAGGGGCCCGTGCGGAGTTCAAGGCTCCTTCACAATGAAGCAGCTGGGCAGCACCTGCAGGCAGTTTACTGAAGCTGTTACTGGATTATTTTGGGAATCTGACTGGGTGCCAGGCTGGCTGCTTCTGAGGAAGTAGATACTTAAAGACAAAATGTTCAAGTGTTTTGCCTAAGCTATGTGTGCTGGCAAGAGGAAAAAAAAATACAACAAAGCAAAGTGTGCGGTCAACAACAGCCCAGCTAGACTGGAATGTGGAGCCCATAAAAAGGAGAGCGTGGATGGGTCACAGTGGAGTGGAGCAGGCTCTGCCCGGGCATCCCTGCCCACCACCTGCATCCCTGCAGCCCCCTTATTCTCAGCTCAGGCATCCCACCAACCAGCTGCTTTGGAAAGCAATACTGGGTGACACACACACACAAAAATATCAGGCACTTGCTCTTCATGAAACACGGCTAGTGATTTTAGTGGATGGAGAAACTGGGGGTGACTGGTACCCCCACTCTGAGTTGGGAATTACTCCTTTTAGAGCCTGAGTACAACGCTTGGATGGTGCAGGAGCAGCCACCCTGGTCACCATCAAGCACCAGGATGGTGCTGGGACAAATGGTGGGGCCACAGGTGCCTGGTAACATCAGCCAAAATTAATGCTTCTTGCATTATTAGGACAAGACAGTAGGGAGCGGGGCTGGTTGGATTTTGGCAGACCATTTGGCAATCCTTAAAAGACATCTTGGATGTGGAGTGCCCACTTTTGACATCGTCACAAGAGAAGAGGAGCATTTGCCATCCTCAAGGGAAGCTGGTTTGGAGCCCATTCACTGGCAAAGGAAAGTCCAGCCCTTCTGTCCGTGATCTGAGATGGAATGATACAGATGAGGAAGAGAAACTGTGTGGAGCAGATCAGGTGTTGTGTCAGCCACTGAAGAGCTCTCTTAGCATCAAAGTATTCAGAAACATGGGAGGAAAGAAGTTTGGAGGAACCACTGCCTGCCTCCCACAGCCTCTGAGAGTAAATAAGGCAAGGTGTACCTGGGCATATTTACACATGGCTTTGCTTTTTATGCTTTTCTTAGGCCTTATGAAACCCAAACAAGCAAAGCTTTCCAGGGTGATGTGGTTACATTGGGAATGTCCCCTTCTGCATCCCTGTAACAGCAGTCCTGCAGAAAGCAGCTATTTTCTCATCCAGGATTTAAACCCTTTGGCTTTGGGACCTAAAGCCCACTGGCAGCAGATAGGATTTTCTGCCTGAAGACCTTTATCGTGATAACCGACTAAGTCACAACACCTGCTGGTGGCAACGGGCACGCTCAGCTCAGCTGGGAAGCTCTTGGGGGCCCAGGGAGGCTGTGGGGCCTACTCATGGCCATACGGCAAGTCAGCAGTGGGAGGATGTGACACCACAGGGGGAGAGCTGAGGCCCCAGCACAGCCCTGACGCCTCCGGTACTGACACCTCTATGCAGCACAGCAGCCGTGTCAGTGACCTTCCCCTTTGCACGCTGTGCTTGCGAGTGCTGCCATCCAGAGCTGTGACAGAGGTGGGTTCGCCTAGTAGAGCAGAAAGCGCTGTTAAATTCACAGACTGGCTGCTTCAAAATCCTGCCTCCAGCAAGCTTTGCTCTTCGCTTGCTCCTCCTGGGAGCCACGCTGCTTGTGCCTGGCTCAGGAAGACAGATTCTCCGTTCCCTGAAATCAGATTTAGAGCCAGGAGCTGCTGTGTCCGCCCTCTCCATTGCCACTTGCTGGCTCACGGCAAGTTCTCCCACAGCCTGTGATCGTGCTAGCCCCTCCAGTGCCTTTCCATACGATAATATACACGCCGTGTATCCATGGAGGGACACCAATAAGCTCCGACCTATTTCTGTATTGCCCTCAGATCAGTGGGTAGGAAGGGTTTCCTCTTTCTCTCCTGCTGACTCTCAAATTGCTGCTTTTTCTTAGCACTGCTGGTGTCTGCTTATTTGAAATGGAGGAGGGAGGTTTCTTTTTCCCAGTTGTTTGGTGGTTTCTAAGCCTTTTGCACTGTATTTTAGCCCAGGAGAACAATACCACTACAGCATTGTCTCATCTGTCATGCCTCTCTTCAGCAATGCCATTTGGACAGAAAATATCTCCCGTTAAAACGAAAGGCGAAGCTGGGAAAGATTACAGGCCGTTAAATACGATGTCGTGAGTTGAAGAGCCTTACCATGCATTCCTCAAACCGGGATGCCTGCCCTGACACTGCCTGAAACACAGCTTTCCCACCAGGCCCACCAGCAAAGTTAAGCCTCTTCTTCCCTACTACAAGTGGTGTCACCTGGGAAAGTCACAGCACAAACCTCGCAGCACAGGAAGGCTTTGTTGTTGCCCCCACAGGTGGGGACAGAGGAATTAATCAGAATATCAGAATATGCTTCATCGTCTTTCTTTTTCTGTTACCAGTCCCCGTAAAGGTAATTGCCAGAGAAAAACTGCTAGTTTTTAAGTGAGCTCCTGTGCTATTCATTTGGTCTTCAGGGGATTTAAGCGGCTTTTTCTCATGGCAGCACAGGGAGAACTACACGTGTGTTGGTCATAGGGAAAAGATGGTGACACCTGCAGCGGGAGTATGGACAGTAAGAGCATGACAGTAAGAGGGCCAGCAATGGATGTGCTGGAGACGCCTCTTTCACTCTGTGCTGCCAGCAAACACGGTTTAGACAAGGACAGAAGTTTCTGGCCAGCACAGCACACACAGATGTGGCCAGAGATTCAAGACGTTTGGTCCTTTTCAGGCACATCCATCAGACCTGATCCCAGGCATTTAAACAAATGGGAGAATTTCCTCTGCTTCTAGTTTGGGCTTTCGGGGTGCAAAACACCAGGGGAGCCAGCTCCCCTCCTGCTCAGAGTTCCTGTGAAAGCCTGTGCTGCTGGAAGCATGGCCATTACTTGTTTGGGTGTCTCTGTGGGAGCTGAGCTCCCTGAGTAAAGTCTCATCCTGACCATAGGTGCCATGTACTTGAAAACGTGGCCCCTCAGTGCTGCCTGACTAAATCACCTGCAGTGTGCTTGAATCAGATGCAGAGTATGCCATCACCTTTCTCGATCAAAGGAGGGTTTCCTTTAAGCTTGTTCCTGAAATCTGCAGTTATGAGCCTGCTTCAGCCACCCAAGCCTTCTGCAGCGGTCAGCAAAATGTGTTCGGATTTAATGTCAAGAGCTCTGGCATAACACTCCTTCAGAGCAAAGTTGGGCGATGGGAAGAAGAAGCAAAATCTGCTCAGTCATGATGACTCGTGTCCTGTCCTTTAGCAGTTCAGCAGAGCACGAAATACTCATCTCTTCAATGGGGGAAAGGGGTAATGAAGCAGTTGCAGGAGTAGGAAACCAAGCTGGAATGGGAACTTCAGATCAAATGTTAGTGCACTTTGCAAATAAATCAATGCACCAGTAAGTCGTTCCCCTTGTCACACCCACCTGCCCCACAAATGTCCCTTTCTGGCTCCCTACGGAAGCCACATCTTTCCCCTCCAAAATTAGCACTTTGGTACCTGGGCAAGAGTTTAGCTCCTTATTTCACAATGCACTTCTGTATTTCAAATTTATGTTTCTCGGTTGCACCAGCCCAAATAGTTGGGTTGCTATTGCTGCTGCAACTTTAATAAAATGCTCCTCAATACAGACAAAAATCCTGTGTTTCAGAGGCTAGGATAAAAAACACACTGACAGATGTTGGCTTCTCTGAGAAAAATGGGGAGAGTAGAAAGCATCTACAATCATAATGTCCTTCTGAGACCTGACCGTGCGCAAAAAATTATGCAGAAGACCTGTTGTGTCCCCTATGGGCTGACACTTGGACGCTCTGTCAGTGACAGCAGCTTCCTCCTCCACGTCACCACAGTTAGTCACTACAACAGGCTAAGTTAGTTCCTCTTGGTCTGTGTAAACTCAGTTTTTCCATCCAACTGTCAATGAGTTGGCACGCCTTGCCTTTTTTCCTCCGTCTTAAGACAAGACAAAGAAGCCACAGAGCATACAATAGTGGTTTTTTCTTGTGGGGAGACATTGTTTCCTGAGGAACCAATGCTTTGTTTAAGAGTAGCTTTGTCAAAGAAAAGGAGATTGTGAGGATTAACCCCACCTCTTGCCATTTCTTGGGCAGCACACCCAGGGTCCCTCAGTGGGGGACTGGGGGTGGATCCCTTTTCACCTGAGAGGTGCATGAGGACATAACTCCCACTCCCTCCCCAAAATACAGTATCAGACCAAAGGTCTGCCTAGTTCAAGACCTAACCTTCCGCAGTGGCCAGAAGCAGACACCTAGGAGAAGCACGCAAAAAAAGCCTAGTGCAGTGTCAGCCTTCTCCTGGCACAGCTTTTCGGTCTCCACCAGCCAGCTCTTGCAAGACTTCCTAAGCCAGAGGTTGTGTTAGCAATTCAGTTTCACAGATTGCCCATACGCTCTGCCCTGGGAACTTTTCTAATCCCTTTTTCAGTTGCTTTGAGCCATTTATGGCAATGAGTTGCACAGCTGTAATTATGCACAGTATGAAAACAGCTTCTGCTCTGTGTTGGTTTTCAAATCTGCTGCCTGTTTATATCATGGGGTGCCTCCTAAATCTTGTGGTAAGAGAAAATTTGCTCCCTGCCCATCTTCCCCATGCCATCTGTAGTTACATAGCCCCCGGGCATAAATCCCCTCCATCATCTCTTTTACTGCTGTAGAAGAACAGAAGGATCTTCGTCTTTTTAGTCCATGTGTAAGAGCTCCTATGTTTCTGATCACCCAGTTCATCTGTCTTTCTATCTTCTCTAATTCCTCTGTATCCTTTTTGGAGAAGACTGACCAGAACTGCATACGGTAACTATGACATGTGTGCTCTATTTATTTCTGCACCAACAGTGCTAACTTTTTTCCCTTCTGAAGACATACAGCACAATAACAGTGCTAATTATTCCACCATGCCTCAGCAATGTGTAGTTCTCAGGCTGCTGAAACCTCATCTCCTGAGACAAGTGAGTAGTCTGTCCTCCAGTGCCCACTCAGTGAGGTTGTTCATGGAAGCTGGTCATAGAATCATAGAATCACAGAATGTCCTGAGTTGGAAGGGACCCGCAAGGATCATGGAGTCCAACTCCTGTCCCTGCATATGACAACCCCACAGTTCACACCATGTGTCTGAGGGCCTTGTCCAGTCTCTTCTTGAACACTGCCAGGCTTGGGGCCGTGACACCTCCCTGATCCTGGAAGAAGAAGTTGCTGTTTTGTGATGTTGGTACGCACTCCATGTGTTGTGTTAAGTCACTGTTGGTGATTGTGTTGTGTTGTGTTAAGTTGTTGTGTTAATTCACTGAAGAGGTGATTAGATGGCGGTGATTCCACACGCTACAGTGCAGGCTGGCCTCAAAAGCATCATCAAAAGTCAGTGGAATAGTGCACTCTCCAGCCATAGCCCCGAGGATCTCCAGGATTTACACAGTGTTTTCAAAAGCTAAAAAACTCTGACTTTTCTTAGGAAGGTGCTTGAAATTTCCCAAAGAAATTTAAAATCATTCTGTTAATAAATTTAACCTAGATCCAGCTCAGTAAACATAAAGCATTAAACATCTGCTGAACATGAGGAACTACTAAGAATGCAAAAAATGTGTAATCCCATTCCTATTTAGGTCTTTATTCATTGTGGCAATTAAATATGTGCATTTGTGCTCTGCTGCATTAGGATCTAAGTACCTGCATACAATTAAACACACTGATGAACTGGGTCCCAAAGCCAACATTGCTGTACAAGATTTTAACCTATATTTCTGTCTACTGTGCATCTCAGTTTAGTGCAGTGAATACTTATTACTTTAACAGATCTTTTTCCGTGTAGAGGGATTTACTCTAAAATATGTCACATGAGCTATTCTAATGATTCCAGCTTGCAGAATTATTTCATGATAGGAATTATTAATAAGGTTTTACACATAAATATATCAAAATATAAGCTTCATCTCTTCATTAACTTCAAGACTGTTCTAGCAGCATGTTTGCAGCTTTGGCTATGTATACATCAAAACATTTTGAGGCTATATGTACAGTAAAATAATCAGAGTTTCATATTGGTTTTTATATATATGGGATTTATTATTAAGAATACCTGAAAAACATTATAGAAGCAATTTTAAATCTCATCTAATCCAATCCATTGCACTTTGAGCTGTAATCTTGTTTGACTATTAAGATCTACAACACAAACACTGCTCTTCACACTGGTGCTCCCAGATATCCCTGGTTTCTTTTGGGTTTGCATTGTGAGCTTGTTTAGACAGGAATGCTTCTTTCAGCAGCAGCATCTGCAGCATATTGAATAGTGGAGCATCCTGCCATCCATTCTGCTTTCATCCAGTTGAATTGCTGGAGTGACTGAGATGCAAAGAAGTCCCAGGGCTTGCCCACGGCCACACAATGAGTCAGTGGCCCAGCTGTTTTAAAAAAGAGAGTAACTTTCCTGCGTCTTTGCTTTAACAACTTTATAGCAAGGCACCCCTTACATCAGACTATTTCTCTTTTGCAGAAGGGATGGGTCTTTGTGGATACAACTTATGCTTCTACTCACATGCTTGATCATCACTTTTCCTGATGGAAAAAATCTTCCCCAGGAATTGCTAATGGCATTTTTTTTCTCCTTGTTGTATGAAGTCAGTGGACAGAACAAGCTAAATAAATGATTTATTTTGGCACAAACAGAAATACTCAAATTGCTGCAGTCTTGTCTACTATACAGCCCCATTGCCTCTCTCACTTTGCAGACCTGGTCTCTCTTCAAAAGCATTTTTTTCTCCAAGACCTGCCAGTTTTTCAGATCAGCCTACATGGTAGTTTCATTGAATGATTGCATGACATCTGCTCAGGCCTTGTGAATACCCAGACATTTAATTCTAAAACTTTTTGCCACTGAATTTGCTCAATTTCTTGTATGATTTTTAGTTTATTATTATTATATCTAAGTGGAAACCAGAATGTTGTTCCATTCATGGGTCTTGTGTCTTTGTCTTTTAAATTCAAATTTTTCTAATGAGACTGAAATTCCACAGAGGTGATAGACTCATACCAATGGATGGCAGTGTCTGCATCCTTGGAAATACAGCATCAACAGTACAAAGCAACATGTGCTGGCTTGTCAAAGTGCTCGGATATAACTTGATAATCTGATGATGCCTCAAGAGACCTGAGGGTACCCACAAACACAGTAGCTGCAAATGTGCTTTTTTGCCCCAGTGTTCACTGCCTTCTTAGGACACAGGGTTATTTTTTCATCTTTCCAGAGCAGATTTTGAAAAAATTCATCAAAAACCATGAGCAGTTGAGCTCAGCCACAGTATATGTGTGTGAACTTGTGGTATGACCCATCTTGGGTTGCTCCTTTGCAGGACTGGCCCTGCTCACTACTGACTTCAGGTAAGGTCATCTTTGCTCTGTCCTTGGTTGTGTCCTCACCAGATTCCTCCCAAAAGCAGTAAGACACAGGTGAAATTTAACTGCAGTTTTCACTTGAAAGAATCCAGTGAAGAAATATTAAGTTATTCTGAGCTGCTTAGTCACTGCTATTTTGGGTTACAGTGAGTGAGCCCTCTAGTTGTTGACACTAGTTGACACTAGGCAACCAAAGATAGGACAAGGGGTAATGGGTTCAAGCTGGAACACAAGAGGTTCCACTTAAATTTGAGAAGAAACTTCTTCTCAGTGAGGGTGACAGAGCACTGGAACAGGCTGCCCAGGGAGGTTGTGGAGTCTCCTTCTCTGGAGACATTCAAAACCCACCTGGATGCCTTCCTGTGTAACCTCATCTGGGTGTTCCTGCTTCGGCAGGGGGATTGGACTGGATGATCTTTTGAGGTCCCTTCCAATCCCTAACATTCTGTGATACTGTGATACTGTGATACTAGTTGTGGTTTTTGCCACACAAACTGGCAGAGATGGGCTCACACAGTACACTTTATCTCACATGATGTCCCACGTTTCTAGTCTCGCACTGGCTTCCATGGGAAGATATGCATAAACCCAATTAAAAAAAAAAAAAAAATTCACTCCTTTTTACTCCCACTCTGTTTGCCAGATGTGCAAACTCATCCTGGGCTTTGGTTGCCAGCCAGGCTTCCTTTTTTTGTTTATTGACTTACCCTCAGTAATGTGGGTTCCCTCAGGGGCAGATCCTGGGTTCACTTAGAGCCTGACAGCCCGTGGTCCTCAGCCCATGTTTGCACTCACGCGATGGGTGGGTGTGGAGCTGGGAACACGTCCCTGCCCACGGGGCTCCGTCAGCAGGTCCACAGTGATACATAAAGTGGACTGGAGCCAGTCGCCCTCCCTGGCTGTTGGGAGTACTTGGCATAGCTAGCAAAAATTAGCACAACTGAGATCATATACATTTTCATTAATCATCGTGAGCCTGAAATAAAAGCAGCCCCGCTGGCAGCTCTGATTAAGAGCTTTCCATTGATCATAAAAGCCTAGCGCTAAAATGAATTGTTTAATGTTGAAGGATTGAGATAACAGCCAAATAATTTGATTTATCGCAAAACCAAGACGTAAGACAAAAGAAAATATTTCAAAACAAGAACACTACAGTCTCTGTGGCAGGCTGTGAGCTAATTTCAGGCAGACCAGGAAAACACTCCAGCCTGCACGGCCAAGTCTGCACCACAGCGCAGGGTGGTCACAGCCCCTCGAATGCTTGATGGGTGCCTTGGCCAGCGTTAATGTGGAGGAAGGAGGTTTGAGATGCCTTAGCTTTGCACAATAAGTCCATTCCTCTGTGTGTGTGTGTATGCTTTCACATGCCCCCACTATAATAGACACACATTTTTATACAAAGCAAGTAAATGGATGCAAATATATATTGTGAGTGGAATTCACCTTGCCTGACCACTTCAGCCATATGAAAGCAGAGCACTCAGGCTGGTTATTTCTATTTAATAGCCTCTGTTGTTACTGGAAGGAGACAAAGCAGCTCCTTGGTGAATACCTATTTGAGAGGATCTGAGTCACCTTCTGGAGGTGCCTTTTTCTATTCACTGTCTAGGCAGGAAACCAAGACTCCTAGGTTAGTTCAGACACCTAGCGTTTAGATTAAGCCAGGTACTGGTACTCCTCTGTGTGTGTGCATGATGACAGTGAGTGTGAACAAATAACACAATATCTCCTCTTCAGACCCTGATGAGCCCCAGAACTCCTTCAGGAAAAGTAATCTGCCATTCTTGTGTGTACTGAAGGCTCCCACAGAGCTTGCCATCCCAGGCACAAAATGCACAAAATCCCCTACCGCACTCTCAATAATGAGAAAAAAAAAACAGAGCCCCTCATCTGATCCTCATTCTGACTACGTTCATGCTCCTCAGCAACATGATTTTCTTCCAGGATGGTGGGCTCCTTGGAAGGGCTTTGGCCATTCATCATCAGCCCTGAAGTCTCTGGGAATAAGGGAATAGGGAGGTGGTGGACGAGTAATTTGGAAGAAACGAGACATAATCCAAACTTCTCTATGCCTGCTTAGCTACCGAAATGGCTGCTCTGGCTCTGTGAGCAGCTCAGCATCTGTCAGGTTGCTCTGCTCTAGCCAAAGTTTGCTCAGTGGGCAGCCAGCGGCAGGCTGGGCAGTGGAGCTCTACCAGGGCTTAAGGCAGCCCTTGCCTATGAATGTGTGAGCTGTGCAGAAAGAGTTGGGGGAAACCCAAAGGCTAGCTATCTCCTTCACTTGTTCATCAGAAGATAATATTGTACTTGCCTCTGGCTGGGCAGAAGTTCGCAAAGAAGGCAGGTGTCTAAATGTGTGTGCCAAGCGTGGGGAGATATGTGCTGAGCATGATGTGTTTGGGAGGTATGTGTCCACCCCATCAGGGCCTAGAGCACGGGAACTCTCACTTTGGGGGGGATATGTGAGTGGCATAACCTTCCGACCTTTATCGGCTTATAGGTAAGTTCTTTCAGTGTGCCTTTTTTCATAGATCTGTGTCTATGCCTGTCTGCTTGTGAGCATATGTCTTAAAAAGAAGTGCAGATGCTACTGAAGTCTGCCACCCCAACCCTTCTCCCAGTCTCCCACCCGGTTTATACAGGAGTCGTCCTGCTTTGCTTCCCACTTTAATGGCTGCGTTCCTTTTGCTTTCTCCATATGCATGAGTGTGTATAGGCTCCAGATAGCATCAAAGATCCCCAAAATAATTTCCTCCTGGAGATCTGCCCATGAAAAATAGGGCAGACAACAGCTCTGCCCATACCGTCAGTGTTGCAGTGGAATTAATCTGTTTCTTTGTTTTGGTTTGTTATTTTTAAGGGGGGTGGGTGGGTAGATTTCAGTAAAGCCTTTGATACTGTCTCTCACAGTATCCTCCCGGACAAGATATCCAGCATACAGCTGGGTAAACACACAATGCAGTGAGTGAGCCACATGAAATGATGACTAATAATGACAGAAACTACAGTAGCGCCAGCGTCCCCCACCTCATACATGCAGGTCTGGTGCCCACGCCAGCCTGTGAGTCCCGGTGCAGTGGCAGCCACCCTTGGTGGCCATAGGAGCTGCGCTGCTGACTGCCCTGAAGGCTTTGCCCAAGGCTTCTCTCCCGACATCCCTACATAGACACGGTTCCCCTGCATACTGAAATACAGCCGCCTCAGGAGCAGCTGTCCTGCAGCTGCTGTCACCCAGAAATGTCTACAGAAAGCTGTTTCCAGCAGAATTCGGCCGGGGTATGGAGGCACAGCAGGGGTGTCCGTGTGCCCAGCCTGCACCACCTATCTTGCCAGCAAGCCACGCTCAGATGGGAAGCTGAAATGTCACTGATCAGGGCTCACGGGATGGGGGTGGCAGAGAATTTCATCCCCTCTCTCCGGAAAGTGCGGGCCAGCCGGTGAATGTGAGCCAAAACAGCTCAGCAAAACCCACCCCCTGGCCACTTGCCATCTTTCCCTGATGAATGAGCTGCAATGCACTCAAAAGGTGAGAAGGCCCAGCCATACCCGTATCTTGCAAACCTCAGCAAAACGGGGGGTAAAACCTGTGAAATAAGCTGTCTTTTTTCTTCTTTTTTTTTTTTTTTCTTTCTTTTGGGCTCCCTGCCCCTGCGCAGCATGCCCGAGCGGGCCGGGGCTGCGAGCACGGGGCTGCGGCAGGGTCGGGCAGAGGCCCGAGCCTCACAGGGTGGGAAGGAGGGCGGACGTCAGGCTGAATTGTTCAAATGCGCACTGTGCTTTTCCTAGAGTGACGTCAGGCCACCTTTTCTGCTCGAATTGTAGTAAAAATAAATACAGCTAGAATGTGTGGGCATGGTTTGGAAAAGGATTAAGGGGAGGTTTTAGCATTGGTCTCACTGAAGTGGAAATGATTTCTGATAGCCAGCTGGAAGCTGGCAGAGGCATGAGGCTGAAGTTGAGAGTTCGTGCAGCTGGGGTTTCATAACACGAAATTGCTAGTATTTCATTTATTACTTCAGAGTCAGATCCTAAAATCTTATTTATATGATTAGTCCCTCTGGGCCATATCCTTATTTCTCTTACACCAGACCAACTCAGGAACAGAGGAGAGGCAATCTGTGAGGCAAAGCTGCCTCATTAAAAGGCCCCTCTAGAACGGAAAAATAAAAGCCAGCTATGGTAATGTCCTCTAGCCTGCAGCTAGGAGGCATGGACCAACACAGAAATAAGCTACACACCAGGCAGCTCTCTTCAGCAGAACTAGCACAGCCCTCCAGAGTCCTCCACTAGCTCCTTCTTCAGATGAGGGTTCAGTTCAAGTACCTGGTACTAATCATCCAGGTCATTAATTTTTTGAGTCCAATTTACCTCAAAACCCGCTCCCCCCTCCTCACTGAGCAACACAGCAGCCATTACTACAGAAACATTCAGTGCAGAGATGGCTGGCTCAACAGCCCAGCTCCTTCATTTGAACCCACAGCCAGGTGCCCAGGACACTGTGGGGTTCCTGCTAGTTTGCTGCCAGTCCCAAACTTCCTGGGACAAAATTTGGGTAACATGCCAGGGCAGTGCCATATGGGCTGTGTTGACCAGACCGTCACAGCTTCTGACCCAGCTACACAGCCCTCCCAGCAGGCCTGGCACCTCACACCTTCCCTCCAGCCACATCCACATCCTCGCTCTTCACATCTCTTTGGAGCCAGGCTACAAAGCAATGGTTCTTGGAGGGCTGCAACACAACCCTCTCATCAATCTGTGCACTTCAGGCTGCCCCCCACCTCCACAGCAATGCCTGTAATAATGATGAACAGTCATATAGTGTCACATAGTGTGGATTCAGCCATTTGGCTGCAGGCAGAGCCAGCCTGGAGCAGTGTGGGCAGAAGATGCTGTATCATGTGCTTGGCCTGGAGGCCAGTGGCTGCTGGCAGGACAGGTGCCCTTAGCAGTGCCGTATCGCCCTCATTATGGATTTGGAGAGAGGCTATACCGGGTGGGACCCCAGGCGTGGGAGGCCCCTCCAAGAGCAGAATGATGGGCAGAGGGCAGGGAGGCACATCTATTTTGTGTACTGGTCTGGTACAGAGGTATCTGAGGTCATGGAGACCTGAACTAGTCCATCAACACAGTGAAGCACAGGTTTGCCAGCTCAGACCCAGATGTTGCCTAGGGAGCTGAGCCCACTAGGCAGTACTTATTAACACAAAGGTGATGGGAGAGCAATTCCTCCAAGCTTGATTCTGGAGACGGGGGAGTCCAGCACGAGGGCCACGGTGTGTGCCCCTCCTGGATATCTAATCCTGTGTGTATCTCCCACACAGAGAGTTTGGGGCTCCTTGCACCTGGTGGAGTACCCTCTGCAATATTTTTACTCCCAAGCCTGCACCTTTATCAGCAGCCTCTTGCAATAACAGCTGTGGAATGAAAAGGAGGAGGAGAAAAGTCAGGAGCAGGAAGATGAGGAGAAAGTGGCCAAGGTCTCTGGCACACAACATGAACTCAAATGAAGGCAGCCTGCTTTCTGGACTGTGTTCACGCTGTATAAATATCCTCAACAAATCAGAGAGATAGGAAAGGACTCTTAAGCAAGATCCTGAAGAATTAAGGCTACAGGGACGTTTACATGTGACAGGATCCAGGGCAGAAATTCCCCAGCAGAAACATTATGTTAAGGGGAATCCACCAATTACGCTTGTTAGCACCTGCAAGCATACTTTTCAACAAAGCAGCACTCCCTCACTGTGTGGAAAGGCACAGCACACCCCGCCAGGCTAATTAAATAGCAGCCTCCCCCCGCTTACAAAAAAGGGCACTGCAGTGGGTGTGCATGAGCTCAGCCCCTGCTCAATGAAGGGCAACCCTTCCCAGGTTAGATTCCAACAGAGAAATAAAAACTTCCAGCAATGGGGATCTGCTCTGTGCCTGATGCCACAGCTCAGCTCGCTCAGCAAAGCAAGCCCTGCTCTGCCCCCCACCCAGTCGGAGCAGCTGCAGGGCGTGCTGCCCCCATCCAGCCCAAATCCCCAGCCTTGCATCCAGACTTCATGGGAGCAGGCGAGCTTGGCTTCTTGGCTCGGCTCCCCAGGCCCTGCCTAATTGATGGCCAAGGTGCGTGTAACACCATGTGCCGCGGAGCAGTTGTGTTTGTCAACCTGGAGGGCTTTGTGCAAGTCCTATAAAACACAGGGAAAGTAAATCCAGCGCAGCACAGTCCGGCGTGCGGCACAGTGATGTCGTCTGCACCTGGACACTTCTGGGACCCGTTACCATTGCCGAGGGCGGGATAAAAAAGTACTTTGTTTCTTGACTGCATTTTTGAAAACTGAGAATACTGCTCAGGGATTTCTGAAGCTTGAGTTGATTAGCAGTTAATGATGTGTGTCCTGAAGAAAAAGTAGGATTAAATATTGTGCTCATTTTGGAGCAGGGCATTTTAGGCTTGAGATTTACAGCTATTTTTGTTGGTATTTCATGAAGTGTTTAGGTCTGCTCAACTCTTGGTTACACAGCCGCTCAGCATTTTGAACACTCATTTTACGCAGATATAACTTAAACAACCCGTGATATATTAAAGCGTGTAAGTGTATGTGTTACAACTACACGTTAACTTCCAGGAAACACTATTGGAAAACTGTCACACAGACAGGAGTCGCTTCTTCGCAAGCCGCAGACCTGTGCTGAAGAGCTGCAGGCTCATCCCCGGGCTGTCCCAGTCCCAGTGCTGACTGTCCTGCAGCTTGGGCTGGAAACATGCTGGGCTGAAGCTTGTCCTGCTGGCTTGTTGCCTCAGCCCTTTGCCACCCTCTCTCGACTCCTCTCAGCGGGAGCTGCCTTATACTCACTTTGGAAGTGGTATGCAGCCCTTTCCCACATGCTGCATTTACGAGTTGTGTTGCCCACCTGTGGCCCCCACCCTGCTGTCACGTCCCAACTCAGCTGCCTGAGCGTCACCCCTGCACTGTTGCCCATGACCCTTAGGATGTGGTGGAGCTTTCGCAAGCTTTCCATGCTCTCACTACTTATTTATTTTGATGCCTTCCTTCCTCAAGACTTCCTTCCGTCACGTTGCCTCCAGGGAATCCAATCCATACTTGTATCAATTTCAAAGAAAGGCAAAGAAGAAGGAGGTGGTGTTTCCTAATCTCTTAGAAGATAAACAAATCATGCCTTGTCTCCCTTTCTAGGGCTTTGTCTCCACAACAAGATGAAGGTGTGTGTACGAAGACATACAAGAGCAGTGAAGATGCAGTGGAACAGGCTTCGGGCCTCGCTGATGAGTCTTGGGAGGGCAATTGGGTTGCTGAGCCATTCTGATGCCCGCACGCCATCCTTTCACTCCTCTTGTTATCCGGGCTGAGCGGTTTCAATGAGGCATAGATATGCCCAGCCACACTACGTTCATAACTTCATTTTGCTGTGGAGACATACTGAAAGATCAACACCTAACACATCATGCTTAGTAAATGGTGATAATACAGTGCATAGAATGAGGGCACTAATTTTTTTTCACCCTCACTTGACTATTAGAATAGCAGTACACTTGTGCAAAAGAGTAGTTATTTGTCAACACGGGAAATATAGTCAAGCAGGCTAAACTGGACAAAAACTTCAGGTCTGACATGGCTATTAAGAATTTCCAATTAATTAAACACACGGCTGATAAATGCACACAGCCGCATTTGGGTAGGTATTTCGTTAGAAGCAAGCCTCTTGCTCTAAGGAAACCCTAGGGAAATAATTTATAGCACAAGCTCGTGGTATACTTTACAATATATAAAATGCATATCTCAGACCAGGGGAAAAAAAAATAAAAGAAAAAAAGAAAAAAAAAAGAAGAAAAAACTGTCAGAAAGAAGTGAAACAACACATCTCTTAAAAGTTCTGAATCTGCATGTACGAAGTGGTTAGTCTTCAATACATACGAATTGATAAAACTTGTGTTTCCAGTTTGCTACACACATAGACACAAAAAAGCAGAGTAACTGATGTTGCTCAGTGGATGCTCTGTGTTGTTAGTGTCTTTGCCGGGGTGGAGCTTACACAGTTTTGTTACCAGGATAGCTGTGAAAACCTTCAGACTTTCTCTCCCCCCTTTCGCTTTCCAAACGCAAAGATTAATTTCTATCTTGCAAAGAGGTACTGTAGCTCACATTATAAATTGGCTCTGCTCCCCGGCCTGACTGAGCACACTCTGTGTGGCCAGGGGAATTAGCACAAGTCAGCTTAAGTGAATTTTTTTTTTCAGAGGAAACAGGATGCATTGTATGTATGTGAGCCTTCTGAGGCAGCTTAGCAGAAGCACTGCAGTGTTGCCGACAGGGATAATAGCACTGCTAATAGGTATGGCACATCTTCCAAATGCAATCAAAACACTGATGGCTGCATCTCTTTGTTTTTTTCAAGTGGCAAACACCAATGAAAACCTATAAAATAATACTTTAATTTCACTAACATCCACTTGAAGGCAATGTGACTTAGTGTAGAGTTACCTGCTAATTTCAGGGAGAAAGGTTGTTTTAATGCATTGTAAAACAATCATTTGAATTGTGTTTTAACATTGGTTTTCTATAAAAGTCTAAAGGTTGTGTTCCTACTTAGTGTAGGACTATATCTGGTGTATATCCAGATTCACAAATAGCTAAAGAATAGAAATTCTTTCCTTGGCAGCTGCAACAAAGTGTCTTAAGCAAAATCATGTGTTTGAATCTACATCCAGACATGGATCTTACTAATACAGGTCTGGAAATTTCTCCTGCAGTCAGACGTACATTGCAAGCTGTGCATTTTAAACAGAGCACTGGGCTTAATTTCTATTGCTTAGTCCATACAGAAAAAAATTGTAGGTATTCACAAATATGACCCCTGGACCATTCCAGCAATAAAGTTTGAATCTAGAAGAATGAACTCATGTGGCTAATGATCTGGCTTTCTGGGAGCCCCCTCTTAAGGCAGACCTTTCTACCTCTAGAACTGAGGATGGGACACTTCTTCAAACACCAAACTACCGTACACATCAGAGCCTGAAAAGCATTTTGAAAGCAGAAGAAAGTGGAATCGCTTCAAATGCTATCCCAAATTCCCTTCCTTTTGGATTAAAAATGGTTCACGACTTACAGTTGATTTCCTGTGATCATGTTTATCGCTGAGAGTTCTACCCGGTATTTTGATGGAATACCAAAATTGTGGGTTCTTCTACCTGATGACTCTTTGTGTGGCACAAATTTCATGGGTCATATGGTAATATTTTTTTCTAATTGGATGAATGAAACATCTTATATAAGAAAAAACCAAACACCACTAGTGAATGAGGTGCTTCTGGCACAAACACTTGGAGGCCTACTCATTCATTCTTAAAATTCATGCCACTTTCCCACACAAGGGTTGTCACATACTTGGCCGTGGTCCAAATAGCATAAAACATAATCTAGGAATAAAGGCAACTGAATGCAGGTCTTTTCGCTGCAAAACCTCTACAGATCAGATTCTGAAAAAAATATATTTTCAGCCATTTCTATTAACAGTGTTTGCTGTAAAACAAAACCTACTTACACAGATGGCTGTGTGCTAGTCCTTCTGGGATTTTTTTTTTTTTTTTTTTTTTTTTTTTTTGTTTAACCCTTAATTCCTGCATTTTATCTTCTTTTGTGGGTTTGAGTCAGACCATCAGTGTTGTTTTCGTAGAGCTGTTTGTGTTCTAATTAAGCAATAAGGAGCAGAGCCTGTTCTGGGGATTAGGAGTGACTTGGAGTGTTGACGCAAAGCTGAGAGCCATTAGTGACACCTGGCTATTAATTCCCCAGGAGATACTAGTGCCAAACTCATCATGGCTGTTTCTAACAATCCTTGCTGCTTTTTTAATGGGGAAAACCATATTTTTTTATTTTTGGAAAGTAACAAAGGGCAGGCGAGATTACTGTAGTTTACCGTCTAGGAGATGACAAGAATAAAGAGAATATGGATGAGTGTAGTGGTGTCTATAGGAAAATATTTTCTTATTTGTCAGCCCCTACACACATTCCCATAGCAAGTATATATTCAAAATACAAGTCTAAGAGGTGAGGTGGGAGATATTTTCAGAGCTACCAGCTTCCAATAAACCAAATTTCATCAGACAAACCAAGCTGACTTTCAAATGGCACAACGCTTGCTGTTTATCAGTTTTTAAACTGTTCCCGTTACTGTTGCTTGATAACCATATAAAACAATGATATGAAAAATCTTATCCAGCTAACATATTTATGCTTTACTTGGCAGAGAGGGAACGGTGAGTCTACCCATCTAAGCACTTTTGCATTCCTGCTGGAAATACAGTAACCATTCCCATGCCTCCCCCTCTTTCTCCTCCATGCTGTTACAGCACCTTCATCTGAGACAGCCTTGGATCACTTCTGGGAGAACACTTCCACTAAATTCTTACAGGATATTAATGGACATTCATGTATAGTATTGCCATATGAATGTTTCAATGACCTAGATAAATGTGCATAATTTCCTTTGCGTGTAATGGGCATGAGTGTTTAATTATGACAAGTTGTGACTTTTGTAGTTTATCTCAGCCCCCCAGGGAGCCCTTGAAAATGAAATTTCCTATTCCCTGGTATGCAGTGAGTGCAATTTTACAATAACCCTATACTAGGGTATCATAATCCACGTTGCTTCCTCCGTTTTCCTGTACTTAGTGTATACAGAGGAATACAAACACTCAAGCTGGAGTTTGTGTGAGAGGGTGGGTTTGTACAGAAAGCAGAAGGTTACAAATGAAAAGAAAGATTTAATGGGAAATGTGCTGCAAGACAGCAATCAGGATGATTTTTTTTACAAGTCACTTAAATTACTGACCACACATTAATTCTGAGGTTAACTCCGTTGGTTAAACTAATCACTATTAATCAATGAAGCTGTTAATCAAATTGCTGAGAGCACAGGACCGAGTAAATTGGACGGGCAGATAATCTCTTGGGCTGACCAAAGATGCAGAAAACTTTGTGTCCCCCTCAGGAAAATGAGCAATGATTTAACTAGTTTGCATGCTGCGTGCAAATGCTATCTGTCTGCAACGGCATTAAAACCTGCAATGCCTTAGTTTTTGGGAGGTCTTTTTCCCCACCTCCTGCCTTTCTGCAAAGGCGTGTTTTTGGCTCACACTTGCACCCTCTCTCTTACACAAATGCACATGTAAGCAAGGATGGAAAGGGCTTGCGATGGAGAGGTTTCAAGTGGAGGATTGATGGCTGGTGATTGTGAAGCCAAATCACTCGCTATACTTGTTTTGCACTACACGATTTCCTGCTGTTGTTTCTAGTTACACTAGATAATAAAAACTGTTACAAAACCCTCTTAACAAGAAAACAAAACACAGATGGCATGTTGAATGTAAAGCATCTGGGGATGGCGACTGACTCTGGCCTCAAAAGCTGGTTTTGTTCCATCCCAGTTTTCTTGAGAAAGTGGGAAGGGGATGGCAGGAAATGCTGCGCGAGTTGCTGGAGCAAACTTTGCCAGCTACAAAGGAACAAACCCTGTGCTGGGGAGTAACTGCGTCTGCGGGGGAATAGTGGCTTTTAGGAACGCTTAGGGCTAATGCGTAACTGTTCTTATCCTCTTATCTCGTGAGGCCTTGGCTGGGAGAGCCATCTCTAAGATGTTTATTCCTCAGATTGATAGCCAACTATTTGAGGACCTGCATGGATACTTCTAAAAAAAAAGAAAATGTGGTTATTATTTGTGCTATAAATTCTGAAAATGGAATAATAGTCAAGGCTTAAAGAGCAGATGATGCCTTACAGAAAACTTTTAAAAACATCCCATTGAGAAATATTTATGTCTTGCATCATATTTTAAGCCTCTCTCCTCCTTTGTTCTTCGGCAATACAGATAGTGAACCAAATTTGGAAATCAATTACACAGCGTATATTTGGAATAACTTCACTGACCCCTTTTGTGTTTGTTAGCCTGTATTTACAGCCCAGCACCACAGAGAGCAGCCGTGTTCAGTTTCAACGCAAAGGTCCCCACAATGAATGCATTCATCTACTCCCGGGGGCCAGCCTTGGAGAGTGCTACCTGCTGGGGGAATATTACCCATTCGTTTGTGAGAACACAAAAACAGATAATGACAGATAACAAAATAGCTACGCCCTCATCCTTGTTGGCAAGCGAAAAGCAATGGAGCGTATCTTGGGGAACATTTACACCAAGATGCTTTGGTCTTATTCCCTGGTGTGAGCTGACGCAGGCTGAGTGGACTGCTGCGATTTATGCTGACTGCTGAGGGCTGTTTTTCCAGTGGACATCATGAATTTCCCTGAGCAAAAGAACGACTTCCACTTTTGCTGTGCTGGGTGTCTTCGGGCCTCCAGGGTCTGAATGGAAATGATTTACTGACAATAGCTGCCAGCATTTGCATTTGGCCAAAGATTTTGGTGGCTCTTTCTGGCTCTTTTCCTCTATGGGGGCTGCCAATATTGGCCTCAGGTGGTCCAGAGTCTGCTTAGCAAAAGCAATATGATGCAGAGTGGACTGAAATCTAGGGTACAAACAAGAGTCTCAAGATCTCCTATTTCTTTTTTTCTTACTGATAGAGGCTACTCGTTTCTCACCAGACATATCCTGAATGCACCACCATGTCTACGAGGAGCTTGCCATGCACCAGAGGACAACTTGATGACAGACAGGTTGAATTAAGTCAAAAGGGTGGATTCAAAGTGGCTTTGAAGCTGGCATGGATTTTGCTTGACTAGTTTGGGTATGGAAAATTCATGGCAGGTATATGGCAATACGCTGAGCATAGCAGAAGAGTGAGTGGGTTTCATATTTTACTGAGGACAGCTGACGCTTGACCAGCTTTGTGTGTCTGGAACAGCATCAGCCTAGAGTTCACAGTTATTTTGAAGATGGGGGTATTATCTTAATCAGCTGTCTTACTCACTATGGTGTTACCACTTCCTAGTGACTCCAAAGCATCAGAGTTGAGTGCAGGTGCTCTGGCCATGGGATGTGTTTTAAGCCCCATTGTTTGAGCATCATGTGTAGTTTTTGAGAAGCAGAAAATGATTTGAGTAGGAAAGATACTCATTGCTGTTCTGTCGCCAGAAGGTACCACTTACCAAAATTTTCAGTGATAATTTCTGAAGTCACAGTAGCCTCCCATTCACCAAGAGGCCAAGCAAGGGTGTCATCTGCCAGAGGGAAGCTCTGAAGGGCTGCACGGAAGGTCCTTACAGCAGAGGCTGAGCAGTGCAATGAAATCCAGCAAGAACCTGTGACTCTTCTTAACCACGTCCTGTGTAAACCCTGCTTCACTGAAGTAGCTAACCGAGATGGCCAGGTGGGTTGTGGTTGAGAAAATTTCCTCCTGTCAGTTTGCAGCAGGGCTCGCACCCACTGACAGCTCTTTGAACCCTGTCCAGGATATCATAGAAACTGGTAGTCAGAAGGGAAATGGCCTCAGGACATTCAGGGAGGGCTGTGAAACAGTTTCCAATACAGCTCGTTAGCAGCTCCCAGCTTCCCTGCTGAGATAGGGGTCTGCTGCAAGGTGATGCTTGCCCTTCCGTGAGCTGTGTGTGTTGTGCTTTGCCGCTGACCAGTCCCTTGTGTTAAGCTGTGGGACCAGCAGTCTTAGAGAGTCCTACAGCAAGACATACATGCGAACCAGGGGCAGCAGATAGCAGCGTGAACAAGGTTTGGTCCGTTTGTCCACTGTGGACTGTGAATTTCCCCATGAGATGGCACGTGTTGCTCACTCAGGGAGCACTGATCCGTGGCACCTGAAAAGGTGTTGGAGCCTCTCCAGAGCACGAAGCTATGGACAAGCTTCAGGCAAGGCCCCGTCTGATGCCCCGGCACTTCCCACGGGGTGCATGTTCTCAGAAAAGCCTTTCCATGTTTCTTGAAAGACAAAACATTTGTGAACCTGGAGCCACAGAAGAAAGTCTGGGTGAGCTATGTGAGCACAGAGGGGCTTTAACGACATATGTGGTCAAGCAGAAAGGCTAGTGGAGGCTTCACTTGCTCTAGGAATTGGGTTTGGAGGTGGAGTAGGCACAGCTTGGTTGGTGATGAGCTGGAAAAGAGGAGAGGGAGGTTTTTTTCTTTCTTCAGCAAGGCAGACCTGGGTAAGAAATGGTCACTGGAGAGTCCAGAGCCAGTCCATGCAGTTGTCAGATGTGCACCTGCACAGGGCGTTCTTACAAGCGGTGAAGGCTCCTAGGCACCATGGCAATGCACACGGCAGCCTTCCCTGGGAAGTGTGGTGAGTCCCCTCTTCTTCGCTGTAGAGTGTCTCCATGCACTTCCCCGTCAGCTAGGTGAGGTTGCACAAGCAGTGAGGTGTATCTGGTGTCAAACCTGCTCCATGCCAGTAGAACACCTTTGCAAGATGGGGGTCCAAGGGCCTGGCTCTCTGGGCACAGCTCTCTTATACTCTGCAGCACCAGTGCAGCAGGGCTGCCTCACCAGAGGACACGGCCAAGAAGTCTTTGTGGAGGTTAGCAACGAAGATGAGAGGTGCGCTTGGCCTCAGGCATGGCTCTCAGGCACAGGTACAGATGATTGCAGACACGTCACCTCACTCATGAAGGACAAGGGTTTGAACCTGAGTTTCTGGTAAACCGTTGCCTAATCCTTACCCTGTAGATTCTTCTTCTTTACTTCCTCCATCTGTGATTCCAGGTCTTTTCTCTCTGCCACTGCCGTCTTGACTCTGAAAAACCTTTCAGATGCAGCTTCATTGAAGCCGCATGTGGGGTTTGCAGGGCTCCAGTTGGTCTGATCAAAAAGGTGAAGGTTGTTGGAGAATTCAGAAACGTTATGAGGGAGCATGGACCTGTGGCATTTATTCTTCCTGAGGCCAGCCAGTGGCTGAAAGCCTCCCCTGTCCCTCAGGAGGCAGGTACGACTTTCTCCTCCTCCTCATCTGCTTCTCCAGTCTGTCAAGCACCTGGCCTGTTCCTGGGAATTACCCAGTGCCATTAGATGCATCGCCAGCTCTGCTCTCCTATATGCTGATCTCATGGGCCCAGGTCATAAAATTATAGTACTTACATGAAAAATACAAAGGTTGGCATGACGACAAAGCACTACTTTTAGTACTGCAGACCAGACGTATATATGCCTGTATATATATGTAAACAAAACCAGACGTAGCATTTTGTGGTGTGTATTTTCAGCAGTCTGCCCACAAAATCAGAGACGGCAGATGGTTGGTCTCTCAGCAGGATAAGAATTAGGATTATTTGGGTACCTTAGCTGTTCCTTGACACATATCCAGTTACGTTTAATGCTAATTTTGATAGCTTTTTCAACCTGGGGTATTTTATGTTCTTTGATGTAAACGCAGGGTTGATTCTTGACTTTGCTTTTGAGCGCACGCACGTGTGTGTGTATGTGTGCTTGACGAGGATAGCAGCATAGGGTAAGGAAGAAAATGATAATGTGTGAACATGCATTACCCTCCCAGCAGGGAAATGACTTGCCCCTGAGGGTCATGTTTGCCTTAGGCATTTAGAAAGTGAGATACCTGGAAATTTGGCAATAGAGGGCTACAAAGACCAGGAGGGATAACTGGAAGGGGCTAGATGCCCAGACGTGGGCCGGGAAGCCAACAGCTGAGGGCCAGCACTAGGCAGACCTGTCTGCTGCAGAGGGGGGGGAAGCACGCGCAGGGACACCCCTCCTCCCCCATATTCAGAAGGCTGTGATTGCCTCTGTAAGGAGTTATCAGTCCAAACACTCTGAATATTTTTCTGGGGACTACGTTTCACTTAACTGAGTGTAAAATAAAAATTACATGGACATGGAGGGTTTATAACAATGCAGAGATGTGGGGCACATGTGTTTCTTAAAAAAAATAAAAGCCAGCAGTCCTGCTGCTACATCCAGTACTCAGAGTGTAAAATATTGGCACACATTCCAATGGCTAGAGCTAGACATGTCAGTGTGACTTTGAAGGTCTGTTTGATTCCCTTATAAAGTATTTAAGCCAATTGTGGCTTGAAGCTAATTCCTTTTCCCTTAATTGCTGCTCATATAATAGGAAGCCAAAAAATAGGCAAAGAACAGCACAACAGTTTCTGTGGTAGAGATGCACCGTATTTTCCCTCAGAGATGACTGAGCTAGGAGTTTGATGTGCTTCCCTGACGTGGTACTAGTGACATTTGGATAGCAAAGCTGTAGGACCTATTTGGCAGCAAGACTGTGCACTTCTTCACAGGATCACGGGATAGTTGAGGTTTGACAGCACCTCTGGAGCTCGTCTAGCCCAACTCCGTTGTTCAAATGGCGTTTTAGATATTAAGGGTGTATTTCGCACCTTGCATAGCCTTAAGGTCTAGCAACACATGAGCTGAGAGAGAGAAAAGGAAGACACCTCCCTCCAATTTGCAAAATACATTAATTTTTATCTCTTTTTACCAGAAGGATGAGGAGCAGACAGAACCCATTTTGTAATCTGAAAAACTTATTATGTCCTGAAGATTCCTCTGAGGGTGAAATTCTTACTGTTCCTTAGAATACTGTAAACTATACCTATTCCTTGTGAACTGTGTGCAGCAAATCGTATTCGGTGAATGAAAGAGCAGAGCAGAGCCGCACTCAAGACAGGGGCAGAACTGTCTCTTTGCTCCAAAGTCTTTTATACAGACACTGCCTCTTTTTTTTTGCAATTATTTCCTGGATAATAATGTCCTACATCAGTGGCTCCTTAAGGTGCTGCTACAGCTGTTCTCAAGTAATAACCATGCATGTACGTTGTCAGTCTGAGAGCTGGTGTTAGAGAAAGACCACCCTGGCCATGGGTGGTGTTGCCCTGCAAGCAGGGTGCCTTAACATTGCTGAGGGGCTCAGGGTGCTTGAATGCCTGACTGCTGTGATCCCGAACTAAACATGCTGGCGCTGCATTAAGAGGGGTCTGGATTTTTACATTTCATCTACCTTATCTGTTTTAACACAAAATATACCTGTCATCACACCCTCTTGCTCTCAGACTGTCAGGATCCATTTTCCACTGTGTGCATCCAGGTGGCTTTCACAAGTGAGATGTTTCCCATCGTTGTTTGTGGGGTTTTTTTTCAATACAAAGACATCAGTTGTTTATTTTAGGCACTAAGAGTGCTTAACTGGGATACTATTTTCCAATGAAAGTTCCACTTTCCTAATCACGGCTGAGTGACTTTCACAGACATCTCTTCAGCGCTGAGTCAGGGCTCAGCAGCCCGGCATTTGCCTCGGTGCCACCGAAATCTGCAGCCTGCCGTGGCTGCTCACGGAGACCTCATGTTCCTCTGGGATGCCCACAGACCCCGGTCCTTCCCGTGCTTGCAGCATCACAGCAGGAGGAGGACAAGCTCTCTTGGCATGCAGCTGGAGCTCCTTGCTGCACATTCTCAGTATCGCAGGGCCCACCAGTTGCTACCCGGTCACATCTCTGCGCCAAAGCCCGCAGGGTTTGGTGATGGTGGTGTGGGACACTCGGCAGCTCTGCCCCCCTGTGAGAGGGTCCTTCGGATTAAACCCGTCAGGGATCGTGTCTGAGGACAGGGCATTCGTTCTAGTTGTGTCCTCCTGTTCCCTTAAGTAGTTACTGAAATGTATGATGCATTCAGCTTCTTTCATATTATGCTCCATAATTGTATTAATAAAAGGTATTTACCCTTCATTATTTTCATTCTCCAGAGGATTACTGAAGACAGGATATAATTAATCCAGATGCTTATACGAATCCAGGGAGGTTGTGTGCAACAACCACTGTCTTTGCTAAAAGTAATTGCATGCATTCACCACAGTCCAACCTCTGTGGCATTTTAAGAGGAGCATGTCTAATTCATGAAAGGGAAGAACTGGTTATTATCTGTATTATCTGTAGCACTCCAGCTTAATTAAGAGTGTTAAAGAAAGATAAAAGGTAGGATAGAAATGCAGGAAGATGAAATGATTTGCCCAAGGTCACAGAATGTGTATTAGCACCTGGGTCTTTACACCCCTAATCTAGTGCCCAGCCCATTAGATCAGATGGCCTCCCAGATCACCCTTCCCAAAGATCAAATACCTTGAACACACATGTAAGTCTGACAAGGAGAAAAACAAAAATGTCTCAGCATAGTCTGATAAAATTACAGCAATGCTCAAGACATTGCTGGAATTCATAAAAAAAGAATATTTATAGAGAAACAATGTTAAAAAGCAAACATTCATGCTTTAAAACAGGCAAGGCAATGAAAGCTTCCTCCTTGCTTCAATTTGGAACTCATATTTTTGTAAAACTAATCAATTAGATCATGCTCTTAATTTAGAGTACTGATGCTTTCAGCTACATTTCTAAGCTAGGAGCAGGTTTTCTAGGATTCACAGCTTCTGAAATAAAAATAATTGGTTTCCGAGGAATGTAAAGTGCTAAGGAAGTAACCACTTACCAACCTATTCATCCGGGAGCAGTTTAAGGAGCAACTTCACATCTCCAGGCATCTGCAAGATAAAAAAAGATACAGTTCATTAGCGGGCAAAAATGTTAACACTCAGGTTGCAGCTGAAAGGAAAAAGCAAACTTCTCAGGTGTTTCGGCAAGGATGGCAGAATGAGTGTCACCCCTTCTGAGCAGCTCTTCTTCAAACATGTCCCTCAGCTGTGTCCTTCGCCCAAACCACCCCTGGTCCTCCAGGAGGTCCCTGCTCATCGAAGCAAAGAGCACCTCTGCCTTTTCTCTCCCACCCTAACTCCCATAGGGGTGCTGGGGGGCTGCTGGAAAGATTCAACCCAGGTCTGCAGCCAGCTCCTTTGTCCCTCTGGAACAACACAGTGAAGAGAGCAATTGAGGGCTGGAGCACTGGTCCTGATGGCAGTTTCAACATGGGCAGTAACCTCTAAAAGCTATAAAAAACCAAGCCTCTATCCCCCAAATTCAAAAGGCAACAGCTAAAAAAGTGTTTGCATTAAAAGATCAGTGCCATTTTCAAGTATCTCCAAGAAACATAACATCATCTAGGTGTTCCTGCTCTGGCAGGGGGATTGGACTAGATGATCTTTTGAGGTCCCTTCCAATCCCTAACATTCTGTGATTCTGTGATTCTGTGAAAATCCAGGTTGTAACTTTCCAACATAGGAATTTTAGAAAATGTTGCTTTGCTGAAACAAAAGATCTGGAGATGCAATCTGCCAGTTCTGGGGTGGAATTTCTGCCCAGACCATGGAAGTTCAATGGCCGTGAGATTAAGGTTATTTCTAGCTATTAATAGTACAATGGAGTGAGCTAGAGACTATACCAAAGCCAACCTAAACTGGCTAATCCAGAGTATGTGTAGGGACAGAAGGTGTGATGTGGTTTGAAATTGTCACAGAGACCGATGTGAGCTGGATATTTAGTTTCCCATCTGCAATCAGTGGTGATCCAGGGCTTGGTCCTGTTGTGTAACCACGGGTGTGTAAAGCCATTTGCAATATCACAGGTTGTCTGAGACATCCATGTGAGACTGGCAGATGTGGCAACACATCTGTGGGTGACCTGTGCCCTTCTGGACCACCAGCTGGGGTCCTGCTTTCCCAATGGCCTCACAGCTGATAATAAACACTAATGTTTAGATAAGAACAGAGCCTTTTGTTGACTTTTGGACGCTTTGATGAGGACGCTTGAAGTTAGATAACTTCGGTCTGAAACGCCGCTGTGGGCACACCTTCCTCTCAAGCCCGTTTGATGTGCCTCTCTTGGCAAGCCCCAACACCCAGCAGGGCCAGCACTTTCGGTGCAGCTTTCTATTGACACAGCTGTAAAACCCACCCATTCTGGCAGCCAGGTAGATCCTGTTGGGCTGTGGCTCTCCGTCCCGTGTTTCGTGGCACAGTATAGACACGTCCTTTGTTTCAAGACTCTTGTTTGAATCAAGTGAAGCGAGGCCCCAAACTTCAGGCTCCCTTATCCCTGGCATTACCCGTGCTCTCACGTCTTTGTTTCTACAGGCTCTCTGGAGAGGGAAATCACCTCTATCACTCAGCAGTTACTATCCTAAACCCCACTGGCCACTTATGGAGTGAAGAATCATAGGATCATACAGTAGTTTGGGTTGGAAGGGACCTTCAAAGATCATCCAGTCCAACCCCCTGCAATGGGCAGGGACATCTTCAACTAGATCAGGTTGCTCAGAGCCCCGTCCAGCCTGGCCTGGAATGTCTCCAGGGATGGGGCATCCACCACCTCTCTGGGCAACCTGGGACAGTGTTTTATAATACCACCCTCATTGTAAAGATGTGTCCAGTGGCTCCAGCCCAAGGTTCTGTGTGCCATCTCCGTGGGACAGGTCGGTCTGTCTCGAGCCTCTGCAGTCAGTGGAAAGGATCCATTAAAATGTATCAGACTGTGGAATTCCATCAGGTTTTTAATTGGAAATGTGCAAAAAGCACAAAGGATAGGATTCATGTCGCCTGATTTTAGTGGGTGTCTAGTGTAAGTGACTGTCAAGGCACTTTATACCATATGGGAAGATAAGTGGCTCCAGCAGTTAAATCATAATGTTTCTCTCCCTTACATTATTTTTTATGCTTAAATGGGCATCTGTTTCAGGGGAGGGGAAGAAGTCAGGTGATGGGAAAGTTCATCTGAAACAGACATCTCACATCTAACTGTCTGGGTAAGTTAATTCCCTGCCCTGCTGTAGCAGCAAGCCCATGGCTTTTCCATCTGACACCTCCCCGTCACAGCACAGGCAAAGGCTGCCCTTGAGCCTGCTAAAGCCTGCGCCTGCTAAAGCCAAACTGCTCAGCAACACCAAACAGCCCTCACTTCACGGTCCGTGTTTTGTGTGATTGGGATTCAGTTTTCACTAAACTTACTGCTTGCTCGACTTTAATCAGAGATTGATTTGACCCCTACAAGACTGTGATACAGAACTGTACTTCAGAGTTTGCCTCTGGTTTTGAGTACTCAGTGAATGTCTTTTTCCTAAAAGAGTGAATTTAAAAATTCATATCAAAGAAAGATTAATATTAAATTAAATGGGTCAAGTGAACACTCGGGGGGTTATGTTGACCTTGATAAGGTGATAAAAGAATTCCATTTTTCCTTAGACACTTGCACTAAAGATTCATTTTGTCACTTCTGCGCTTCCCACAAGATGTAAGCCCACTTCCTGATATTCACTGTAGCTCCCACCTCAGATCCACATATACCCAAATTTTTACATTCTCATAAGATCCAAGGTTTCCTAACTCAGCAGAAGCTGGAGTAGATAACCCAGCAGGCTCTCCTCAGGAATGATTTTTTAAATCCATCTCTTTAAGAAAAATCCACCTGAGTCAAAACATTGTAAGCAATTAGAAATGACAGTGGGCACACAATACACCACTTTGGATCTTGCTTAGGGCTTCACTTTTCCCCAGATGTGCTTGTGCGATTCTTTGCCAAGGGGTCATTATATTCCCATGTCCCCTGGCTATGTTTTTTTATACTCTTCTATTTCCAGCAGTAATTTCTACAAGCATTTGGAATGGTTCTGACAACACTGTCAAACAAACGTTTGTGTTTCACAGAGCCCTGTAGTGCCATAAAGCACCTCAGGCATCTGGATGCTAAACAGTGGGCACCTAATGCCATCCGTCAGCCACAAACCAGGTACCAGACTCTTTCTGCAAGGGGAACGGTGAACCAAGGGTCCTAAAGAGAAACACAGCAGAGAGTCTCCTGCCCAAAACAGCCAAAAGGACTGAAAGTGGGAGCATTTACACTCATGAGAATACCAAGGAGACATGGGCTAAATGGTGCCCTTGAAAAGGGGATACATATCTGGCTAGCAAACCTTAAATCTGTGGAAAGGATCCATCCAATGGGAGATTCAGATTGAGAAAGATACAGATACATTACAGATCAAAAAAAGGACAAAAAAACGAAGTTGCAAGACATCTGGGAATTAAAGCATTGGTGGGTGGGTGGATGAATGGGTGGAAGGAAGGAAGGGAATGAGGAAGGGAGGAAGGACAGGAGGGAAGGATCGAGTTGTTTTTTTCCTGAAAAGGAATACTGAAGGGAAGACAGGGATCTCAAGAGTGTCTTAAAATGTGTATAGACTTGCTACAAGGATGTTATTCATTTCTTCATCATGACTGAAGGCAAAACAAGAAATTATCAGCTTAAATTGCAACATGAGATATTTAGGTTAAATGTAATCATTGTTAAGAATTGGCATGGGCTACTGAGGCTGACAGTGGAGTGTTTGAGGTCTACACAAGACACACATCTCTCAGTAATGGATGTTCACTCCTGCCTGAGGACAGGAGGATGGATTAAAACTAGCTGACCTCCTGAGGTTTAAGATAAGCCTACATACGTACAATTCTACAAAATCGAAACCAGGAAGTTTCCAAAAGAGGCATCATCTCAGACCAGCATCTCTGAGGATAGCTACCATTCCACTGCTGCTATTGGTTGGTAATATTTTAGGCTAATTAGTTGCATCTGCAGTTATTTACACAAGTTAAGCAGACAAAGCAGCATGTGATGGGTTTTTTTTCAATGTAGTCTTTGTTTTAAGAAAATCAATTATTTTGGTATCTAATCTCTGTCCCCCCTCTTCCCTGGGATTAGTTTAAATAATTGAACATGTTAATAAAGAATTTGAAATAAACATTAAACCACACATTTTGTTATAAATCCCTTTGTTTTGCAGATATATACTTTGACATTTTGTCATTTATTGAACAGCTTTTCCCATGTACTCTATCTACTTCGATATGAAAGCTGAGGTCTCGTTGAAATATGAAAAATTCACACAGGAGCATAGAAACCCACTGCACTTCAGGTCAAAACTCCAGCCTCAGAATGGAATTTGGAATTTTATTTCAGAAACGTATATTGTTTTTTTCTTGAATAGTAAAACTTGTTTCTTTTGTAGACCTGGGGGCGTGCAGGGGATTTTTCCAGAAGGACTTCTAGAAATGTTTACAGAGGATTCTATTTTTTAACAAATTGTTTTTGTTTAGTTTCTGAAGGAGTGCTTCTCTCAGGTCCAAGAACTCTGCAGTTTAGATAATCAAAAGTAATTAAATCATAACCTGCGATTTGATGACCATGATCTGATAATCTCTAGGAAATACAAAAATGCATTCAATATGAGTTCTTACATGGCTGTTCCTGCAGTTTTACAGATGCAGGAACAGCATTCTTCCTAAAATAAAAAATAAATCCACAACCTCTACGAGTTGCAATGAGATATTATTGACATTAAATTCACTGGAAAATACATAATGATGGAATAATTGAATATTTCCTACTAGAATTGAAGGCACCACTCGCAAACCCAGTAATATTTTCAGCAATTGCTGTTCCATCATGTCTTGTCAGTACCTCTGTTCCCTGGGCACCAAGTGTGTAAGTGCCAGACTGTTGGGACCACCTACTTGGAGCTCAAGCCAGCAAACATACATGAGCTTTTGAAGTTCAGATATTCCTTGCCCTTTCCTGCTGGTAGGACCTTTCATTTAACATCCTCTGAGGCCCTTCCATTTCTAGCTTTACCAGTGCTGAGAGACAGAACGCAGCTTGAGCCGAAGGCAGCGAACTGCAGATGCTCACACCATGGTGTCTGCATGGCCATGAGGTTTCCGCACTCCCATTGCAGATGGGGGGATTCAGGTGGCAGGGAATTTGGTAACACCGCCGTCCCACGCCCCCTGAGATCTAGGCTGGCCATCAGCGTCTGCTGTGGGATGAGGCACATTGCTTCCTGCCCTCCATTGACTGGCTCTCCGCTGATGAAAGTGGAAATTTAGGCACCCATCTCTGACACGGAGAGCTACCGTCAGAGACCTTAACGTGGACCTGAACCCCAGGCGTGCCTCCAAAATCTCACTGTGCCCATGGGAGCACTCGAAGATAAATGCTGTAGCTTCTGAGATTACCCCAGCAACTCCCTTCTGTACATCGAGCAGTGCTCGTCAGACTCTGCTGCTCTGCTGACTGGAGGGCATCTCAGTGATCTAAATGTTCTTCACCATTGTTTTTTTTTAATAAAGGCAGAAATTGCTTCACCGATTGTCTTCCAAAGAAGCACTGGTTATGACTGGCACACAAATAACAAAAAGAAGCCTTTTGAAATTAAAATTAAAACCAAGACAGTTACATACCCACAGCTTTTTTTTCAAATTAATTCTAGCTAAGTTTCCAGGATGTCTTTCCACACTCCTCCAGCCATTTGTTTTTGCTTCCTAAAAAGCTCTGTGTTGTTTCTCTTCATTATTCAGCAGTTGCTGTTTTCCAGAACAGAATGACTGTACTTCATGTTTTGGCAGGAACAGCCCCTTTTTCTACGCTTCGTGCTGTTTGTGAAGTGCTTTGGGAAACTTTCCACTGAAAAGCATTGTGAAAACGCAAACTTATTATTCTTGCAGCAGCGAATAACAGGTTCGGCTGTCGACTCACTCTGTGAGCAGGTGCCAAAATCCTGCCAGGAAATACTGACGGATTTTGCTGATTCACTGCGGCAGATGGGACGTGTTAGCCGGGCTCTGCGTACCGGGGGGTGCAGGGGGCTGTCTCTGCTCAGGGATCTTGGCCTGGAAGCGGGAGGGTGAGCAAGTCTAAGATTTATACTACAGGAGTGCATAAAGCACAGGTTTTAAAAGGCCAGCCCCCAGGGAAGTGGATGGGTTTTGGCTTTCCTTCACACCTTGGAGCTCAGTTTCGAAGCAAGCTGAGAGCCATCTGCTTGCTGACTGCTACAGAGCCAAGTGGTGATTGTCTCTCCTCCACCTCCCTGTAATTGTTTGCGGCATGCCGAGCTTATCCCACATCTCTGTGGGAGTGCAAGGACCCAGGGCCAAAGTTTAAAAGATTTGCAGGTGCTACGCTTCGCAAGGCTCAAGCAACTCACGGCCTGGTCGCTACCGTTCGGGATGGGGTGGTGGCTGCTTGTCTTGGGGGGCAAAGGATGCTGCACGAGGAGACAGGCTCTGATGTTTGGGATCTTGAGTGTGGTAGGGCCTTATGGGCTAACGTGACCTCTGCACGGCAAATGTGAAGAAGCGAGGGTGGGTTTGGTGCATAGCGAGCCCTGCACAAGAGCCCAGCAGAGCCTGCAGTGCTTCAAAGACAGGCTGGACGGGGCTCTGAGCAACCTCATCTAGTTGAAGATGTCCCTGCTCATTGCAGGAGAGGTGGACTGGATGAGCTTTGAAGGTCACTTCCAACCCAAACTATTCCGTGATTCTGTGATTCTAAGTGGCAGGCATCTGTGCTGTGGATGTGTAGTTCAGACTTAGTCCTTAACAGGTTTGCAGATGATGATAACAAGGTAAGCAGGAGACAGAGGGTGGCAAGCATCTCTACAGATGGGTGATGTGCTGCCACTAGGCATCCTAATTTATTAGTCAGCATTGTTGAAAGTACTTTAAAATTAATATAAAAGGGAGGAAGTAAAAGCAAAAACAAACAAAACCAAACCATGCAGAAAGAAGTTTAAAGGATCCCCCTTACTGTGATATTTCTGGACTTAAGGCACTCTTTCCAAGGGAGGCTGTTACAGTATTAAAAAAGCCCTTCGATTTTTGCAGTAGGATTGTTACCTGCGTCTCTCAACTCATTCTGAACGAAGAATCTACATTTCTGACAGTAGTGTAACCGGTCAGAAATAAACCCAGCAAGGCTAAGAAGCATTTGTTGGCCAGTAAGAGAAAATCCTACAAAAATGTTTTCTCTTGTGTTACTTAGACCTTGCTATTTTTCAAAGGAAAAACTGAAATACAGAAACATTCAGTAATCCCCAAAAGTGTCTCAGCTGTGCCCTTTGCTGTTCAAGTCTCCTTCACCTGGCAGTTCACTCTCCCCTGACTCTCCCTCCTATTTCTTCACATGGATGGAGGAGCCAGCAACATTTTCACATCCTTGACTGTTCCACTTTTAGCAGCCATTTCCTCGTTTTTCTTCATGAGGAAGCACTTTTCTTGCTCTGCACTTCCATTAAGAAAACGTACAAGCCTAATAGTTACTAAAAAGAAAGTGACTAAAGCTATCCTAATGTTTTTATGGACTCATTAAAGGTCTTATTAATTTTTCTGCGTATTGGAAAAAATCTAATTTTTTACTTGTGACATAATCAGGAGCGGTACCTGGGTTTTCAGGGGTGAAGCGTTCCCACGTTAACCTTTCCTTCTGCTTCCAGCAATCATTCTTGTGAACTTGCTGAACTACAAATCAAAGCAGGGCTTTTAAATGAGGCCCTTCTCCTCCCAATGTCTGTTTTACCCTCCCTTTGCACTTCGAAGTATTTCTTTGTGTAGCCAAGCTGGGACCAAGGTGACTTCTGGAGAAGCACCAGGCTAAAGGCACTCCAACCCTGGGCTCCCTGTGTCCTGGGGCTCCACCATGCCACCATGGGGCTTCACTATCGGGGCCATGACTCCACTCACTTGGGGTCTTTGGGGCTTGTTTCCAGCTGCTGCTCCTTTTTTTAGCTTGCTGCACTTTGCCTGCTGCTTGTTCTCAGTGTCAGGATCTAGAAAGGGGTTCCAGACTGTATTTGGGGCCTGGGGTAGCCCCAAGGACCCCACGTGCCGGCTCACAGTTTGGTTCGGTTTAACACAGGTGAGGATGCTGGTGGCCCTGCTGTGAGGATGGTGCTAGGAGATGATCCCCACATCCAGCATTGGGAAGGGAGGCGAGTACCCGTATGTTCCCTACCCAAGGGTGATACATGATAAGTAAACTTTTAATTGATTCAGTTACAACAGCTAGCGGCTAAAGTTAAGTGACAAAACTACAAAAGCATAAAAGCGAGAACACGGGGAGTGATTTACGGCACACTATATCTGCTCGCCACTCGCCGGAGCTCCAGTGCAAGCGGGCGATATTTAGTGATGCGGTGGCAGTGATGAGAATGTTAAGCATGGTGTTTCACAGAGCTCCCCAACCCTCCCGACAGCCAGGCGTGAGTTATTTCAGAAACGCGTGGCATGTCTGTCTCGTCCTGATGACTCTCTTAACAACGATACTTCATAAATCCCTGGTTTATAAATTCACTGCCAATGGAGGGTAAAAAGTGTCAGTCTGTAATCTGTTGTCATGGAAATAGTTGGGAAGTTCAATGTGCAAAGGTGTGAAACTGGGATGGGAAAATACAAGTGTGCTCCTCCTGATTTTGTCTCTTGGAATTTTCTAACCTGGAAATAAAGGCAGAGGCTACACCAAAGCCTAAGGGAGATGCATTTACTTCCTGGACAGCTGCACTTCTCTGGCCAAGAAGACCACATACAACTTAATCCCAGGCATCTCAGTGAATCCGCTGTAGTACGGCACTATGTTTTCCCTTGGTTGTCATCTCTCACCTGCTGACCATTAAAATCTTGTGCTTTCTGTCCTGGGAATAAAATATATTTTATAAAAAAGTCCCACACAAGATGAAAAGTGAGACAAGGACATGCCAAAAGAAAATTAAGAATAAATGTTAGAGGAGGTGAGTGCAGAGAAACTTACTTAGGTTATCATGGAGGTTTTAATTTCCTGAAAACATTTTATATGCCAGGCAGGTGCATGAGTGGATGGCAATCGCATTATCAGGCCTCTCTTATCAACCTTGATTTTGCTTGGCGTTAGCTGAATGGATTATTTTTTCAATAGTTCAGTAGCTAAATTTAAAAAAAAATCACAGTTTGGTTCAGGATAATGTATGATGTGTTTCACTATTTTTCTTTTCAGATGAATTTTAGAATAAAAACATCCTCTCAAAATAATGTGTTGAAACAATTTATTCTGAAACTGTCAAAACAAAATATCAAGGAAATATCAAAAACTTCTCACTCCTCCATTTTTCTCCATTTATCCATTTAATCTAACTCCAGTCAGTATGTAGTTCTTGCTGGAAACTGAATTTTTCATTTGTTCTACTTACTATTCATCAAAACAAATCCTGTCTACTTCTGTTGTAGTTATTTAATACTCACTGAGCTGCCATTCTGCCGCTACAGTGATAAATCTTTCATCTCCTTTTACAGCGGCTCCTCAGGGACTGGCGAGATGCAAAAACACGTTTTTTTTTTGAGGAGCGCCATGATGTGAACTTCTTGAGGAGTGCCAAGACGTGGAGGCTGAGCTCACTTAGGTTATGTTCACCTGGGAGCGCTGGTCACTGCCAGTGACCTTGGCACGGCATCACCAAGGGGACCGGCAGCATTGACTGCCTGCCGCTCCTGGCACCCTGGAACAGCGGGGCTGGGGGGCAAGATTTATGGCACCAGGGAGGGTTTTACAGCATGGGACATGGGGAGGGGATGTCCCAGGCACTCTTCTGGCTGAGGCTTTGTCCCTCAGCCTGCTGGTAACAGCAGGGAGCCAGGAGGAACAGCCCAAGGGGACCTCAAGTCACAGCCACGGCAGCAGGGGTGTGGGTGATCCTGGTCTGAGTGCCTGCAAATCTGACGTGTGGATATGACCAGGCTTGGTTTTCAGGGATGCTCAGATCCAGTATTCTCTTTCCTGTGGCACAGGCTGTAGAGTGTGGCACCGAAAGGTTTGCCTTTGATAACATGGCTTTCAGTGGCTGTCTGGAGTATTGTGACGCTGGGAAACCAGAGGCAGGCAGAGAAAATGTGTGATGAAGCACTTACTCTTGAAAGGTTTTTCACTGTCACAGTGAGAGCTTGTGGGACTGTGTCAATGGCCATATCTAAAACCCAGAGCAACTTCTGATCGTATTTTATTCCTGCTGGAAGATGCTGCTTTATTTTTATTTTACTTTTCCAGGAAATGACTGGATCTGGACCGTTTTCTTTGGGAAAGAATTCAGGGGCCCTGTATGACTCAACAGAGGGGCTGTGAAAGATCCCAGACCCCATTTTCAGATGGGGAGCTGGGGATGCTCGACCAAGGGTCACATAGCTTCTGCTGCCCCAGTCTGCCTGGCACTGGGCTGGGGACCTGTAAGCAGCTGGATGCCCCTGTTAGGTTCCTTCGGTTGCAGAAAAATTTCAGAAATATGGTCTGTGCTGGAACAGTGACATTTCCTGTAATACAGAAATCACTGTTTTGGTAAGCATTACAGCTAGTCACTTAAAAATCTGGATCCCTGGGAAAAGCAGCTGGAGACCTAAACCACAGCTTCAGGAGGCTTTGTCTTCTGGTTGTTCTCTTCACTGGTGGGCTTTGGGCACTAGCCTGAGGGAGGAAAACGACACTTGGGCTCTTCCTTGCAAGGGGTGAAAAAAAAAATCCCACCGATTTCAAGTCAAACCTCAAGCCTGGACTTCTGGAAAGAAGAGCTCTTGGTTAGCCACACCAGCCGGGCTGGGTTTCACCCCTGCTGGGGGGATGCACACATGGTGGGTACCACCAATCCCAAACACGGCACCAAAGCTACGTGGCCCTGCTACATCGGATCACCCAGGAAGGGGCGGAGGGACCCACATGCCTTTGGCTCCCCTGATCACCCATCTCCCTGGTGAAGTCTGGCACTGGCAGAGACCCAGGAACTCCTGTTTCTGTTAAACACTTCAGCTGTTCCACGGAAAGCTTTTACACTGTATTGAAATCCACGTGGGTTTCTTTGTGGTCAGTACTTTTGTACAAGGCTTAAGTAATCAAGACATAGTTTTCACCAACCCTTCTTTTTATACGCTTCTGTTTTTTTCCCCCGCTTTGCCTGGTCATTGCTGTGCCATCACCAGCTAACAGCCCAACTGATTGTGCTCCCTCCCGCCGTGATTTATGTCTAGGAGCAAACAAGGAAAGAGAACCGCTCTTGAAAAGCTGTCCTTGAAGTCCCGGTCTACAATAGTTTTCTTTTTTTTTTTTTTTTAAGCAGGGATCAGAAAAACATAAATTGCAGTATATCTTCAAAGTGTTCGGGGGGTTGTTTGCCACATGACTCATATTGACTTTAATGGGAGTCACATGCTAAACTCCCATACAACACTTGGAAAGTTTTAAAGTGCCACCGCTTTGCGCAAGAGCTCTGAATGAAAAGCTACTTTTGTTTTCGTGCTCCACAGTGCTGACATTGTCCAAATCCCAGCCCTCCAGCAGGAATGCGCTGGGACGGGGTGGGAAAAACCCATCCGGGGAGATGCTGGTGCTGCCAGGCGCCCCTGCCTCTGGCCTGCCGGCTCTCCCCACCTGCTGGTGTGGAGGGCAGGTGGAATCAGTGCTGCTGCAATGCCTAGGAAGCCTTGCCAGAGCCCCCCAGAAAACAGGGGCAGGCAGATGATAGGTCTGGCACCAAGATATTTGTGCCCCCCATCCTCTTCCTTGTGCCTGCGGTTACCTTCCCTCTGTTTCGAGGGGTTACATGGGTTTTCAGCAGTGTGTCTCACGCCCTGGATAATTCTCACTAAAGCTTCTCTTTACAGACCCTTAAGGTCATTGCCATTATCTTGGGGTTTTAAAATATTCCCAGAGATATCCTTGGGAAAGAACTGATAAAATACAAAGAAAATTTCCCTGAGGGGAAAAAAAAAAAAAAAAGATCACACAGTAAGACACAGGCAGGGTTTTTTGTTTTGAACAAGAGAAGAGCAAAATCTCCTGCCCTTCCCCACCCTGAAACAGGTCATGTATTAGCCTGCTGTCAGGTCAAATGGCTGAGCATGATTTAGAGGGATAAAAACCATGTTAAAGCAAACTAAGAGCAGATTGTTCCAAGTGTGCACGTGGTTAATCCTTGCCTAGGACTAGGCAGCCTGGGCACTGCCGATATGAGAATCTCTCCAGGTTTCTTTGAAGTATGGGCGAGTATATTAAAGCAGGAGGAAAGCGCTGACTCCTTCAGGTGGTGATTTGTGTTTATTGGCTGTGATTTTTATGAGTTGGGGAAAGAGGCAGAAACGCTGGTGTATGGTAATTGAAATGTACGGGGTTGGTGTAAGAGACCGTTTCACGATCAAGGGAAGGTGACAAAGCCCTTTCAGAGGAATGTTTTTCAGCTTTCACTGATGTTACTGCATAAGGGGTCCTGGTGCTAATGCTGCCTTTAATGGTGTAAGTGTGAAGCCGTGAATCATCCACACAACGATTATAAATAGCAATACATCCTCGGCCACTCAGAGCCGGCACCCCACAGCATTTTAAATCACTTGATTTAAAAAGCCTTTCAGTGCCGCGGGTGGGTTGAGGGATCTGTATGGCCATCGCCGCCTGCTACAGCTCCCCCAGATTGCTTCCATGCCTTGGGGTGTTGCCTCATCCCAATCAGGGAGGGAAGCGGAGGCCTTGCCGAAAACAGCTGGCTGATAGCTGTTTCTTCTGTCTGCCGTTGTCGGTAGTGAGTTATGCATGCCTTGAGCTGAGAAAGAAAAAACACATGGGATGTAAATCCGGCAGCAGCATTGAGGTTCCTCAGCGGTTTCAGTGAGAGATTTTTCACAAGCAGGAGCTGCCAGAGCAGGTCCCGGCCATACACCCTCAGCACGAAGGTGAGAACAGTACCACAGTGGCTTTCCGTGCATATAGCTGTTTTTCTGGCTGGAAATGTCACATAGATAGGATTGAGGATTTGGGGTATTGTTGCAGCAGCCCAACTGGCATTATGTCTCTGCCAGGCGTTCAGAAATGCTGGACAAAGGGCCACTGCCTGCAGAGAAACCCTCTCTGCGGTGCATGTGCAATGAGCCCAGCATGGCCGGGGTGTTTATCACACAGGCGCTCTCCTACCCTGCAGATGGCCTGTACAGATGCAGTAAATCAGCCCCATCCTGACGTGCCCGATGCAGCACATCTGGGCAGCGGATGCTGGGAAACACAGCCCAGCAGCTCTCCCTCCCCAGGGGCCGCACACAGGCAGCCCCACACACGCTGCTGGCCTCACTGGCCCAGCACTCAGAGTCTCACCCTGCAGGGAAGCCAGAGGAGATGGGAAATGTCATCCTCCATCTTATTTTCCAGGAAACATTTCTTCACCCACTTCCCTTTCCTTAACGAAGCGGGAAAGCAAGCAAGGTTTTGCTGAAGGCTGGGAGCACCCCTGCGCTCAGCCTGGCCCCCATGCTGCATCCCCCGCAGCGAGTGACCACCCATCCCCTCCCCTTCCTTCTCCTTCCTCATCCCCCTAAAGTTCAGAGAAAATGTCTTAAAAATAAAGTTTAATTTCCAATCTGCACTGAAAAGGCCGCCCCCTCACAACCCTGTATGGAAGGAGGGCTGGCATGAAAGCTGTCTCGTCTTGCAGTGTATCTCCCAAGTTCAATACTGGGGAGTTTTTGTGCTGCACCCACCCTTCAATGCACTTGTGCACTACCCAAGGCAACACCCTGGAGAAAGGCAGGGCAGCTGCCAGTTTGCACCTTCACATGACAGCACAAATTAGAGTAACCTGTGGAGCCCTCAGCACAGAAAAGACACGGACCTGCTGGAGAGGGGCCGGAGGAGGCCCCAAAAATGATCAGAGGGCTGGAACAGCTCTGCTGTGAGGACAGGCTGAGAGAGCTGGGGTTGTTCAGCCTGGAGAAGAGAAGGCTCTAGAGAGACCTTACTGCGGCCTTTCACTGCTTAAAAGGGGCCTGTAAGAAAGATGGGGACAGACTTTTTAGCAGGGCTTGTTGTGATAGGACAAGGGGTAACGGTTTTAGACTAAAAAGAGGAGAGATTCAGGCCAGACATGAGGAAGAAATTTTTTACCCTGAGGTTGGTGAAACACTGTCCCAGGTTGCCCAGAGAGGTGGTGGATGCCCCATCCCTGCAGACATTCCAGGCCAGGCTGGACGGGGCTCTGAGCAACCTGATCTAGTTGGAGATGTCCCTGCTCATTGCAGGGGGTTGGACTGGATGAGCTTTGAAGGTCCCTTCCAATCCAAACTATTATATGATTCTATGGATTTTTTCAGCATGTACTGGTGGGCCAGCAGGCCCTTTGCTGCACCAGAAGCCCAGGCAGATCATATGGATGTCTCTTCAGTCTTATGGATGAACCTTCTGAAGGTACAGCTCAGTACAGGCAGCATTTGTTTGTATGCTTGTTTTTTTAACTTCTTCCATTGGATACTTTGCTGGGAAGTGGTCTGTCTGACCTTGACAGCTGGCTGAAAAATTGGTTGCATGGTTTCTTTGTGCAACATGCAGATTTTGTCTAAAACAGACTATTTAATAGGAAACATTGATTGTTGCCACCAACTTTTTGACAAGGAAATGTTGAGACATTGTGTTCTGAAAAGCTGTGGCCATTTGTGTTCAATTGTCAGTCCTTTCGCCGTGCTAAAGCCTCTCCCTACAAGGTGATTATTTTTAATACCTAAATATGCGAGATATGTAGTTAGTCAAAACAAAATCATCAGAGATCTCCAAGGAAAACGGTTTTAATATTTCAAAAAATTCTATAGGGTATTTACAATATTCATCTGTTTATCAGCTTATAAAATTAAAATGTTATGCTGAAATTGTGCTCAGATAAAATGTTTAGCATAACAGCCCAGTGAGGTCAAACAACACTGGATGGTGGGGGGCTTCTCTTTGCCTTTTTGTGCTCTTCACTGTAGTTTTATAGTACTTGATTTCAGGGCATTCAGTGTATCACCACATACATGTGAGAAGAGTATGGGCATGGCTATGTGTGTACACTATCTCACCAGATATATAGACAAATTTAGAAAATGAGAGTTCATGAAAGGGACCTCAGCTCAGCCAAGGGAAACACAGGCACACCGTATTGCTCATTTTGTTGAATAATTGGAAGATACGAGTGTATTAAGATAGTGAAAGTCAGTAACGGTCCCATCAGCAAATAGATGATTATTAATGGAGGACTTGCTTCCTGGATGACCTACTAAGGTCTTCTCCTTCTCAGAGGTGCCTAACCAGTGGGTTAGGAAGTTCTTTGTTTTCTGGATTAATGAATACTTAAGTCACCAGTGAAAAATGACTTTAGCAGAAAAGGCTGAGCTCATCCTGGAGCACCCTGAGGCCCCGTGGTCGGATCATGGTCCTAGGAGCTGGGCTGAATCCTCTGAGGCAGAATGTGGATGTGAGGCTGAGTTTCTAATACGTACGGGCTGCTCTCTGAGCTGGACTGGGCACAAGAAAAGTTTGCAGGCAGTTTTGTGAACCCAGCTTTTATTCCCTTGGCTTTTGTGACATCAATGAAAACCAGCATGTTGTATTTTAGGTTGTTCGACCAAAATTTAAAATTATCTTTTACTTTGGTGAGGGAAAACAAGTAAAAGCTATTTCAGGTTGATTTGACCCTATTTTTAGGCTCTTCTTCAGCTCATCTGATGAACCAAAGGCAGTGACTCATATAGCGCTACCCTAAGCCCAAAGTGATTAGCAACATCCTTCCCTTTAAAGATGCCAGCTGGTTTCTTCTCCCCCTGAAAGACTGTTTTGCTGTCCAGTTATGAAGTGGGAATATATCACACCCAAGCCTACATTTTGATGACCAGTTATTTCATTAACACAGAATAACTGGGGAAAAAAGTCATTACTCTTCTGTTGGTCATACCTAGTATCCTCTAAGGAGGTATTTATGTATGAGAAAAGAAGTTCATTGGCTTAGCTAGGATGTTTATTACTGTCCCTTGTATAATAAAGCCATCAGTCAGGGTGGAAAGGGGTGAGGGAGAAGGGAGAGCCAAATCACTGCGAGAGAATTTATGTGTAGATAGTTGTATATAGGTTTTCTTTTATTTTTTACATGTTGATTGGAGTATGAGGTCCAATAAGATATACAGCCCCATAGCCATACACATGTGCTGTTATAATGCAGCCATTCATTCAAAAAGGCTGGCAATGGTTAGGGTGGCAGATTTATTGTGTGTACCGCAGGTTAAGGATCATAGGTCATTTTGCAAATATCCTTTTCAGGTGTCTGTAAATTCCTGTAAAAACACACACAAAGTGCAAGAACACTCAGAAGAGTTATTTTTTTATTACCTTCCTGACTCAGAGCCCAGATGAAAACAAGACAAACGTGTCCTTACTGGGAACACTGGGAGCAAGCTAACCTCCCAAGGTGGGAGTCCTCTGCTAGCCTAAATGGCTGTGACACCTGAAGTTCTCTCTTCCTTGCACGTAGACCTCTATTGTGTTCCACAAAATGCCGTAGCAGACCGTAAAGTTCCTCACTGTTGAGCGAAGTCTGCTTTTAACTCCCGTTCAAGGTACGTACCTTCACGGAGGAGCAGCATAACCAGCCCAACCACCTTTAAAAAGGCCACCCTGACCCCACTTCCCACGCATGCAGTGCTCAATGAGAGGCTTAGCTGTACCCAGCCTGAATTTTAAATGATTTATTATTGCTTATGCAAATCATCAGACAGCAGCTAAAGCAGGGTCACGCATGCAGGGCTGGCTTTGAGCGCCATCCCAACAAGGGCTGCCAGCACCCATGCAGGGGGTCCCCCAGGGCTGCCAGCCCCTGTTCAGAGGGGTTCCCCACTTCTCTGGCCTGGCCACCAGCAGCACCACTTGCACCCCAGCTCCTGCAGGGTCCCTGCCCAGGGGGAAGCCACCCCACTGCCTTCCCAAGCCCTGGCAACGATGGGTGCTCATCATGGTGCCTGTGTACCCTCCAGTTTCACCAACTCAGGACCAAGGATGGTTACTTACGTCAACTTAAACCAAGGCTCAGAGCCACACTAACTAATTCCATGACTCCCCAGAGGTTCCTGAAGAATGATGAAATCACTGGAACTCCTCAGCTCGCCATCCAGCTGAAATGCCCACCCCAAGAGCCTCTCTCTCTCCATACCTGACAACCCTGGCCTACTGCAGGTGTGCTAGAAGAGACACAGCTGGCAGTGCTAGCACGGGCGAGGGTGGGACACAGGTGGGAACACCCCAGCTGTGCAGAGGCTCCAGGGGGTGCAGTGGTGCATCCATGCCAGCCCACCCTTGTTGGCTTGATGGAGCAGCAGCTACAGCTGTGTTGGCAGGATCCTTGTACCCCTGCTGCAGCGGGGCACTTCCCACTGCCATTCACATTGCAATTCCCAGCGTGATTCCCCGCACTGCAATTCCCAGTGCAATTCCAACTGTGATTTCCAGCGCAGTTCACTCTGCGATTCCCAGTGCAATTCCCACTGTAATTCCCATTGCATTTTCCAGTGCTATTCGCAGCTCAGTTGCCACTGTGATTCCCTTTGCAGTTCCCAGTGCCATTCCCACTGTAACCCCCAGCGGGGTCTCAGGACTGGTCCCGCTGGCCCATCACCAACCATGAGGTTTATCTCAGCCCCAGCAGGCCCCGTGGCAGCAGCCAGTCCTGAGAGATGAAAGGGACCTGAATGACTTTTATTTTTAAATTTTTTTTAAATGTAAGATTTGGCAGATGAGCTAGCCAGGGGCGTTAGTGGCATAACATGAATAATAGTTTCTGACAGAAGGAGGTCACACAGCCCATTTCAGTCTGTCCACCTACGTGGAGGAAAGCAGCATGATGAAGCAGGAACACTAAGTTCTTGTCTGAGTTTTCTGACCGTTCACTGTGCTACTGTAGATGCTTTGGCAGCCATTTGAGCTTCATTGCATGTTAATTACTGTAGCTGGTAAGTTGTTAGGTTTTTTTAACCAAAAAAAAGGAGAATTTTGCTGACAAGGTGCCTCAGCTCCCTTCCAATTTTGGCTGTCATTATGGAAAGTCTCTTTTTTTTTCTGCAAAACCAATATTGTCTTAACAGTTTAGTTTACCTCAGTGGTATGGTTCTACATTCACCAGAAGCAATGTTTTTTGGTCAATGAATTGCACTGACAATCAGTTTGATGAAATAATTTACACACTGAAAAAAAGTCAGGTCTTCTGAGCATTTCAGAGCCAGGTGATGCATTCTGAAAATGACTGGGTTTTTGTTTCTTAGCCACTCCTTGTACTTAGTCTATATAGCTTATTGCCACACACTCCCTTCCCCCAGTTGTTCACATCTTAACTAGAGCACCTCAAACTTCATGAAGAAACCCTTCCTGCTCTGAGAAGGTGTTTTATCCTGATGAATATGATCCCAAGATACTGTCAGGTGCTATTTGGACCCACGGGCTTCAGCCCTATATGTGCTGGCACTGGTGATTTGGAAAATAACATTTTGATTAGTAGAATGGCTGTTTTGGCCAGGGCTCCAGCTGTGTCCCTCCTGCCTTGACCCAGGGCCCCAGCGAACGCAGCGGCCTTGTCCCTCAGGAGGCCTGGCCTGTCCCTGAGGTGGCTCTGCCCCTCCGCACCACACTGCACCTGGGGAAGAGACACCTCTTTGCAAAGGTCCATGTGCGGCTTTCACCGCTGCGTTTGTTGTTTGTGTCTGCTCATGCCATGTTCCCTTTTGAGAGCCTGTTTTGCTTTTGCTTCGATGGTGTCCAGCCGTGCTAAATAACTGTACACCCTCCAAATGCATTACGTTGGCTTGTCACTTTAATGGCATTTTATCACAATCAGTAACACTACACAGTACCTTATATTTTGTATGTGACTTTCTTATATGCTTACTTTCTAAGATGAAGAGCTCCAGACATGACCTAGCGTTCATTATTCAGTGCACATATCAAGGCAGATGGAGATCTTTTGTGGGTACTTGTTTCTAATTTCCACATAGTATTTTTTAAATACGTTAACCTCCCCCCATAGTTTGAATAAGGTGTTGCAGGAATTTTTCATAATATTTCATATACTTTTAAAGAGTTAAAATCTAATAGAAAAGCCCTCCCTCACCCTTCAGGTCCTGTATCTTGGACTGTGCACATTCTTTACCATCCTCCAGCCTTTGTCCCTGAGCACTCTGCACTTGGGCAACAGACGGCAGGGACGTGGGCAGGAGGCAACAAAGGAGAGTTTCGCAGCATGCACATGAACATGAGCCCCCCTCCCTGCTGCCCTAAAACACAGTCTTTTTGCAGTGCTGCAGAGAAAGTTTGAAGCTTCTTTTTGGTAGTCTTGGGTCTCAGTATTAATGGCAGCGCAATATTCAGAAGAATGGAAAAACATGTCGGTGGTGAGACCCACTTCAGTCTTCATCACATAATATTTTATATTTCAGACTAGCCCTAAGTGTACTGGTAACGCTAATATTAGAGTTATTGCACTCCATTCAAAAATGAATCTTTATTTTTAAAGGAAAATCCCTGCTGAAGCCAAGTTTCGAGTTGTCAAATTTTGTAGCTGTTCCCACTTCTACCACAGTTGGAGGAACATATTACAACAGAGTTTTTGAAACGACCTGCAATAAGGTTAGGTTCCCGGAGTTTCGCTGCAATTCAAAATCTCCAGACTCTTTTAGAAATCACCCTTTATTTGCTGCCCCACTTTCTTCACTCCAGCAAAAATGCATTTCATTCATTTCTTTGCAACCGCGCCTTATTTAATTTGGCAAAGAGGAAAGCGCGAGCTGGTTCCCCTCATTTGAAAGTGATGCAGCAGTTTCTCAGCGTTCACATTGAGCTGTGTCCTTGAATTCACTTTTTCAGATCAGCAACCATTTTTCAGCCCAACTGTACTTCTGGTGCAGCCAAGTCAGGCTGGGAATGAGCAAAGCCAATGGAAGATCATGTCTCTACGGAGCAAAATGCCCTGTTCCCTAGCTACAAACAAGGATGTGCCAGAAACCCCAGCTTAAGTGAGAATTTTGTGCTAAGCGCTGAGGTCACTGTGACCTTCACAAAGATTACTTCATGCATTTTTATTTCAGTAGGTGTCAACAACCGTGCTGAGATAGCTGGGTTTGTGCTGCAGCCTGAAAAGGGTAGGGGAAATTAGACACTTTGCATTGGCTGGGATTTTAAATGGAAAAGTCCTTCTCTCTTTTTGTTTGCTCAGCCTAATACAAACCTGCTTTTGCTTTTATCTTATCGTGACATTCAAATTCAGAAGCAGAGCACTGGAGCTCAGGGGCAGCAGTGACGGAGAGGCCTCTATTTGTGACCTTTCGAGACTGCCTTTTACCTCTATACCTCTTGCTTTTGTCTAATACAAACTAAGCCCATCAAGGCATGTGTGGCAGCCCTGTAAGACCATGGCTTTGCCCGCACGCTGGGCACCCCAGCCAGCCTGGCCAGCCAGCCTGGCCCTTCCCTGCCATGGAAACCATCACACAGGCTCCCCTGTGCTGATCTGTGTCCTCCATAGAGGCAGGGTGGGCATGAAAATAGAAGCCTTAATAGAATCACACAATGTCCTTCTAAGGCAGGTTCACCCAGAGCAGATCACACAGGAATGTGTCCAGGCAGGCTTTGAATGTCTCCAGAGGAGACCCCACAACCTCTCTGGGCAGCCTGTTCCAGGGCTCTGGCACCCTCAAAGTAAAGAAGTTTCTCCTCATATTCAGATGGAACCTCCTGTGCTTCAGTCTGTGCCCGTTGCCCCTCAGCCTGTCACTGGGCACCACTGAAAGGAGTCTGGTCCCATCCTCTTGACACCCACCCTTGAGATATTTATAAACAT